>JAVJIF010015327.1:0-68317 GCA_038442645.1 Agave tequilana
TTGTACATAAATAATGCAAATAAATGGCCAGGTCTGATAAGAAAAAGAGAAATTGGACTTTACGTTTAGTAAATTTGTACAAGAAAATTCTAAGGTATTCATAGCATGATATTTATACCAAAGTAAATACAATAGTTATCTTCTGGTTTTAATAGCATGATATTAATGCCAAAAGAAACTTCTAAAAGTAAATACAATAGTTATCTTCTAGTTTTCATAGCATGATATTAATGCCAAAGAAAACCTCTAAATTTAACTACTTCTCAATGACATAATATTCAACTTCTAACATAAGAAAAATTAAGAACAATACAACTAACCTAGATATATAACATATACTGAAAAATGTCAAAAAATAACAAATATATTAAAGTACTTGACTAAATTTCCATAAATATAATCTTATTGAAATTAGGAGATTCTCTTTTCTTTCCTTGTTGACCTTCCCTTCTTCTTTTGCAATTTTTCTCAACTTTTTTCTTTCTCAATGCTCTGTTGAAAGTTTCAAGATGAAGGGGGGAAAAACTATAAAGAAAAAAGCTTTACTTTAATAATTTAACATGGTCAATAAAAACTCATATGTAGTCTACTCTACGTCATAAATAAAAAAATATATCTAATCTTTTTAATTAAATTTTGTATATTTTGTCAATTCTAATTATCAGTAATCAATATACTGTATATAATACCAGTTCAAACAGGGCTAAGCCTTTAGATTTTTACAATTCTAAGAAATATGAACCAAAATTTTAAAAAAATACATTTCGACTTTCCAACTACTTATTTCGCATATTTGCTTCACAGATCCTCCTTCCGAGTTCTGATTTATCATAAAGATAGTGAATAAGAAAAGAACAGAAACAAGGTCTTTATCTTTGGCAAAGGATTTTTTGTTCTCTATTTCATGTTAGTTTTGTTTCTCTTTTTTCAGTTTTTTTTTTAACTGGAGAAGAGCCGCGAGGTAAGAAGACAGGGATCGTCATGTCCTAGGTATTTTGATAAATACATAAGTTTCTTTTATTTTTAAGAAAAGGATAAATACATGAGTTATTTCCTCCTAAAATTTTAAAGTTGTGGGCTCTATTATTAGAAATAATCTAAACCATTTATTTATATCCTTTGACCAGAAGAATAGTTATACTGATCTCTAAATTAGATAAAATTAACTATAAATGTTGTTAGGGGTAAATATATCAAAAAGGATAGAGATCTCCTACACATAAGTAAATTCTCGGGATGGAAGTGTGGGCTTGCCCACGCTTATCTCCATGTCCCACCACCCTTAGTGAGATCAACACCAATTTTTTAAGTTAATGGAATAGTACGCTTGCAGGAAAGATGGTCCATACAAAAAATACAAGGTGTATCACAAGTTTACTTGCTCTTGAAGTTATATTTCACGGATTGCGATAACTACAATTAGTAAAAAAAAATTAGCTAAAAACTCAAAAAATTGCTAACTAAATCGAATAAGAAATCAATGGATGAACAATAACTTGATCATATACATCAAGAAAGAAACTTTTGATACCAATGCTAATCATGTGATCATGAAATGTTTTCAAACTTTGAAACCTTGTCGATATCAGTTGGACATTTAAAATGAGATTATGAAAAGTTACATTCTTATTCATGATAGATTTGTTTTATGTTTAAGTTCTCCAGTATGCACTATATATTGTATTTTTTGTTCCCTCTCGTGAAAATTTATGCTCCACCAATGATTTCGCCTAGTAAACCTTTTTGCCAACTTGGCAGGTTGGTGTTATAAAACTTTTGAATACTTGGAAACATTTTCGTTTTTCCTTTTCTTTTCTCTAGGTAAACCCACCTAATCCTCTAGCATGTGGCGGCTCCCTCCCAAAGTGGTCAATTATCAATGCCTGGCAAATTGCAGGGAAAATCCCCTTGGAAGATATTTCAAGATCTTTTTCTGAAAGTTTCTAATATAGTGAAATCCTTGCATCTCTAGTTGTGAACATAGCATAGATCTATGTGTAACCATGTACGTCCTTTTGTCAGTTGTGTTCTCTACCTGATTGGTTCTTCTATATTCCTTATGTACTATGAAAAATATCTTGGTACAAAACCTAGGACAATTTGGGTCTAAGCTGGCACAACCAGAGAGCAGATGTTATGATAAAATAAATGGGTGAACTTAGGAATAAGTTAATGCAGAAGTAGCGGCAATTAAATCAGTGAAGAGAGGCAGAAACTTTACCAGAAAATTTGGAATAAGATTTACTAACACTCAGCATTTCAATCATCTTTGTTGCTGAAGGGAGAAGAGAAAGATTATTGCTGCATACGATTATCTCTAGTTGAGAAAGACGTTTTTTTTTTTTTTTGGGTTGGAGCGGAATCGAATCTCTAAACTGATGAGATTTTAATGTACCAACCTATATATACTAGATATCAAGTGTGGCGCAAACTTCAGAGCAGGCAGTAGTTATACAATTTAGTAGATACATTAAAACCAAACGAAAGAAGAATAGATGAGAAACGAGTAACAATTAACACCACCACCACAAAAACACATACACGAGCACACACACAAAGAGAGGGGTAATAAAACTTTACTGGGTTGAGGTGTGGAATATAAATTCTGCTCAGTCCTCTGGTGTAGTCTTCTGGTTAGCCTAGTCGTTACTACTAGTATACCGCTAGGCGGTGAAAACTGACCGAGTGGTATACCGAGCGGTGGAGGGGGAAGGAGGAAGAAGAAGGCGGAAGAGGGGGGTGGAGGAAGAAAGAGGAGGAAGAAAGAGGCGGAGGGGGAAGCTGAGAGGGGGGAGAGGAGGGCAACGACGAAGTCCGACTGTGACACTCAATCTGCGAGCGGTGGAGGGGGAAGGAGGAAGAAGAAAAAGGAGGAAGAGGAGGAAGAAGACGGATGGGGGAAGGTGAGAGGGGAGAGAGAAGGGTGGCGGTGAAGGGGCAACGACGACGACGAAACCCGGCATCTCCCCCCCCCCCCCCCCCCACCTCTCTCGCTCTCTCTCCCGCGTGGAAGTGAAGAGGAACAAACAAACAAACTTTGTATACGAGTCATAAGAGAAAACCTCCTTTGGTCGGTGTTGATTATTGAGGTTGAAGTATGGATACAATGTCTTGGTTAAATAAAGACGAATTAATTTTCTTGGTTAGAGCTAATGCGTTTACTTGAATCAGCCGAACAGATACTCATCTAACTTGAGATACATTTGGGCAAAAAAAAAATTCTAAGCAATGTCAAAGAAGTGAAGAACAAGTTATGATTGATTGCTAATTCCAGCTACAAAATTTTAGCAAACTCAGTTCGTAATGAAACTGAGTTTTCCCCCTTTCTGCAATGGTATACTGCACTATAGAAGGAAATGGTAAGTTATATGCTGAGATTAAACAAACAAATACTAATAGAAGATTAATATTTTCTCACAAACATTATCACATGGAGTCACTGGAATTTACTGGTGAACTTCTGCCATTTTAATTCCTGGCCAGAAATCATACACACATAATAAAATGACGTTGAATTACCTTACCTCAGAGCAGTTATTTGGTCCCACAGGTTCTCTCAAACAATTTGAAATTGCCATTACAGCAGCTTCAACGGATGCATCTTCCCCTGTTTTAACCATGGAAAATTGAGCATCATACATGAAACAGTGCTTATTATTTCCAAATGTATAACCATCATTTTCATATTATTATTATTATTATTATTATTATTATTATTATTATTATTATTATTATTATTATTATTATTTTGTGTGTATTGAATAGAGAATGAACAATTTAGAAGGCATGAGAAACATTAATCTTCCACTGAAAATATACGGAAAATGTAGAAGCTGATAGATGGCACAGAGAAGTCTCCTGACATAGTTGAAAAAATGATTAGGCTACATAGTCAGGGAACTCCCTCTATGGGTCATGACTTGATGGTATAAAGCTAAAGCTGATCACCAAGTGATTCTGGCATGATCAAAGGGTTTGGTGATAGAAAGCTAGCCTTCAAATTTCCACCTTTAAGTTAGATTCCTTGACATCCTCATCCATTAGCTTCTATTTTCTCTCAAATAAAGGTGGTTGAAGAATTCAAATTAGTAACTGAATTCCATGGTGACATGAGCATCAGCCAACATCCTGAAGCTCTCGTGTCTCTCCCCAAAAGTTGTACCTTGCAACAATGGACAAGTTGACATAGCATGGTTTTGCTGGTACTTTCACTGTCTGTAGCTTTTACCTTTTTTTCCACAAATTTATCAATAATGGTGGTTTTCTCAGCTTGTATGCCTCTGGTATTTTGGAAGACTTTAGTACAACCAAAGATTGGCATTCACATGGTGCCGTGAATCTCGTGATTAATAACTGTCTGCACAAGGCAGACAACCTGATCAAGATTTTGGATCTCACAAGGACACGCCATTTGTGATTGCAATGGATATTGATGAGTTGCGGATGAGTTAGATCAGCCTACGGCAATAGAAGGGATATAATACTTGCTAATTGCTAGAGGAGATGACTCTTAACAGAGCTGAAGGGAGAAAAGGGTCAAGTAACTGACCCAAATATTGGGAAAAAGGTTTTGTTAGTGTTGTAGTAGTACTTTTGAATTCCATCCTAATATAGCACGTAAAGAAACATACAAAGGAAGTATATGCAATGCACAAGTTTTGGCTGCAAAATTACATGAATAATCACAAGAGGAGATTGGTGGTAAAGGCGAATACATGGCCAGCTCAGGAGTAGCGTACGCAGAATTTTCACTAAGTGGGGGCGAAAACATTTTGAACTAAAATTGAAAATTTATAAAAATCAAACAACATATTCCAAGTTTTGATATTACAAAAAAAATAGAGGGGCTCCCATTCAAGACAACATATCTCACTCTAAATTATAATGCTCCCCTTCGAGGAGCCATATTCTGAAATCGTTGAATGATTGATTCATTGTCAATGTTGTCAAATATGCCTTTTTCATATATATGTCACCAAGCAATCATTCATCAACTCATCACCCATTCTATTACGCAGTGAATTCTTGATAAACTTCATTGCAGAGAGGTTGTGAGAGTTCTCCATCCCCAGAGGAGAGACTGAGAATCTGTCATTAGGAGAAACTAGAGGTTTTTTTTTTTTTTTTTTTTTTTTTTTTTTTTGTGGAGATCAGGAGAAATGATCAAGTTGAATTTTTTGCTTAGTTAACCCAACTCCAGTGGGGGCGACCGCATACGCTCGCCCCCCACCTGCGTCCGCCTGAGCTCAGTCACGCGCACATATTCTCACCAAGAGACAAAAAAGAATTAAAGAAGGAAAAAAAAAAAAAGAAATCAAAGATCTAAAGTAAACAACCCTTAGATTGAGGATATTTGTTACTAAGAATCGTAGAGGAAATATTACAGGTAGATGAGAAATTGAAAACCTATATTTCAAAAGTAACGAGAACAAGAGATATAAAAACACACAAGCTAATTAGTTTATGGTACTGTGAAGTGTGTGAGTTATATTAAATTTGAATAAAACTACTTGCAGGCAAATATAGCACGAGAATATATTAAAACTCAGCAAAAGAAAAAAAAATAGCGAGGAACCTTCCAAAATACACCTTTTCTTTCCAATAAAACATGTTCCCATACTTCCCAGCTAGGCGACTCCAAAAGCTTCGAGGAATATCTAAATCTACCAATGCACCAACGTTGAAATTTAAGATATTGCCTGCCAAAAATTCAAAGCACAAATTTAAAGGAACAAAGCACAAACAGTAAGAAGTTGATGATGCCATCAGAAATGTACATGCAAAGTTCAGTATTTTCTAAATTTTTTTAGTTCTCAAAAGCAAGCTCATTAACATGACTATAAATTCAACTTCTATTAAGATTATAAAGAAACTCATTGTATGCTTCATAGAACACGTATTATGTAACCAATGTTGATTGTCTCCAAATTGTAATAAGCAATGCAATTTTTCATATATCTTTTAGTTTCTCAATATCATCACATTGAGTTCTATCACGCAAAAAGAAATGGGTTTACTTTCTAGTTTCTACGTTAAGTGGAGTTTCCAGCAATGGCAATTCAAGTAAAAAAATGGTTAGATTTCAGGCACTATGAGTGTGAAGCAGGCTTAGCAGTAGCATTTAATTCTCTTGATATTGATATTTGCTATGCGAGTAAAGTGTAAAGTAGGCTTAGCATACGCATAAATTCGTGTCTTGCATGTGTTGTTGTTATTGTGTGTCCTAGTCTATGTTGTGAGGTTGAGGGCGTGACAATGATAATTGTTAACTTAGACATAATTATTATTAGAAATCACAAACATTATACAGAATTTTTTGATCTCATGATATTGAGGGCCCACCAAATTATTATGTCTTCTAGAACTTGGATAAATTTTATACGGACAGCTCAATATACAAGTAGTTGGCAATTTCTAAGATCGATATATCCCCTCCAGAACTTGCGCTGATTAATTCTATTATTTATGCAGTTTCTAATTGCCTGATCTCCACGCTTGACAAATTGATATGAAAATGCCTTTGATGTTGCCATGTTGGAAAAATGTGTGAAACATCAATTTTCTTTTGTATCAATATCGTCAATATCAGTTGATATTATAGGATTAGGATACCTCAAAACCCGACAGGATATTGCTTTGAAATCATGGTTATGATGTTTAGGAGAAGAAAGTTAGAGAGATCAGGTGTGAGAGGCCTTTAATTGGGGCTTCTGCTATCTTGGAGGGAGTATGGAAATGCAGCGAGAACTTCACATGATGTATTAGATTTGCTTGTGGTGAGAGTAAGGGAATTAGATTTTGGTTATATCTTTGGATTGGTAATACGACACTTATGGTTTATCATTCTTTGATTCAATTTCTTTTAACAAGAATGCAACTGTTTTTTCGTGATATGAGATTGTTGGAGACAAATATTCTAAAATTTCCTTTGCCAGGCTATTGATATTTCTTTGATTCCTAACTTTCTAGATTCAATCAGTTTTCTTGTTTCTTATCAGTCACCTCCAGAATTAACCAGAGTTCTTATTTCTTATCAGTTGCATGCTTCTGATGCTTGTAGTTGGAGATGAACTTCTTCGGGGGTCTTCTCTATTAACTCTTTTTATAAGAATTTAAATAATGGAGGTGTTCTTTAGTCTGTGATGTAGAATTATTTGGCAAAATATTGCTCCATTGCAAGTTTGAATTTTTCTTTGGTTAGTAGTTAAAACATTATTAGCATTAAATAATGTGATAACTTGGTAAGGAAAACATTCTCTGTCAAGATTGTATGTTTTTGTCATCAAGCAGAGACTTCTTTTAAATTGTTTGTTCATTGTCCTGCTTTAGTATTTATCTGGGCCTTTTTATGTTAGTGTTTACATGTTAAGGCTAGGCCTACTTCGCGTTCTTGGTGGACTAGTTGGAGAAAGAAACAATCAGGAAAAGATTAAATATGATCTCAGATATTGTTATGATGGTAATGGTTTGGGCGATTTGGACCGAACGTAACAATAGGAGCTAAAAAGAAATCTAGGCCTATCCATGAGTTACTAGATTATGTTCTCTATTTTATTAATTTTTGGACAGGAAATTTGAATATTCCTAAGAAGCACAAGGTGAACTCTTCTGTTCTTATCTATTCTAGAGACGATGTTTTAGTGGTTCTCCTTATGATGGGTGTTCATCTGGTGATATTGTGGATCTAATTTAGGAAATTCAATTGTGTCTGTTCTTATGGTGGGTGTTCATCTGGTGGTCAAGATGGTTGATATGGAGTAGGAAAGTCAGTTGTGCTGACAATCTTGATGCTGATTATCTCATGATGGTCCAGGTTCTTTGGCTCTGATGTTTTTCCCATTCTACACTATTTTCTATCTTAGCTTTTTGGATTGTTCTGATGTCAAATGTTTCTGTTTAGTAAGTGTTGGGTAGTCTTTTGGAAATCATTTTAGATTCTAAAAAATGTATGAAGCTGTAGTAACTTTATATATGTATACACAGTATGCTTGAAGCTATTCCTCTATCCATTACTCTGGAAAGCGAAAAAAAAAAAAAAAAAAGACAACCCTATAAGGATTCATGATGACAATAACCAACCAGCACGTTTTGACATTAAAATAGTGAAGATATGAATTGAGAATTGATAATTGGTAAGTTTCCAGAATAATCTTAAGTTAAAGTATGCCAATCCATAGTAATCAAATTATATTGATTATGAAGAAATTTAGAAGTGAAAATATTGGTTGCATGTTCATACCAAAAGTTGGATCTGCAACAAAGACAATAGTTCTATCATCCACTTGCCAGTAGTCTCTGATAGCTAATCCTGCAGTGAAGAAGAGTTGGAAGTAGAACCAAAATACTGTGGAAAAACAGTAAGCTCTGCCTGTTCTTTCCACCAAAATTCACTAAAAACAGAACACTACAACAAACACACAGACATACATACAGGCACAAATAAATAAATAAATAAACAAATAAAATAGGAACAGGAATACTGTGGGAAAACAGTAAGCTCTGCCTGTTCTCTCACCAACATTCATAGAGAGAACAGAACACCCCCACCACATGGAACAATGCCAAAGAAAGTCACTAAACAATACATCCCAAATTTCTGATGGACCAGGCATTCTTGTCAAATTGGACCGGCTATTTTTAATCAGTCGTATTTAGCACTCACAATACACTACAGATTGTCACATGAATACATAAATTTAGGTTAGCAGAAGAAAACTTATTCACCTTTGTGTGTTCACTCTTCATGGAAGAAGGGAAATGAAAATCTATAGGATTCGCAGGAAGATCTTGTGGAATCTGACCCTAATCTGACCCATTGTCACCCGTATGGGTAATTCGTTAACTCTCATAATGTATATGACGTTATCTATGGATTTACTTGGATGTCTTTGCACATATCCATGTCTATACGCATGTACATGCTTTCTTCACTACTAAGGTATTTATATAAGAAAGGGAATTTTGCTGCTTGTTCTCTAAATCCCTTTTCCTATGTATTTCAGCATGCCTTGTACAAGATGAGATGAATTCTTTCTAGAATTAACCTTAGATTTTCGGTTGGTTCTATGGGAGTTTGGATCCTTTGGGTCATAGTGTTGGATATATAATGCCACAACAGATAAATTAAGCAAGTAGTGTTGTCGTTAGATCTAAACCATGTTATGGTCTTCAAGTTTCTCCTCATGAATTAGGGGTTATTGTAAATTTGCATGAACTACTCAAGGTTCACTCTCTTTGATAATTCCTGTCAACTTAATATTTTATTAAAAAAACAACTTGTCTATTGTTAGAAATATATTACCCTCAACTCCCACCATAACTTTAGAGTTTTGGTGTAGCGGCAGTAGGGGTACAAACGGATGCAAATAATTCGCCGATATCCCTATCTATATCCACAAAATTCCCAGATTCAAATATGTAAAATCTGAATCCAGGCGGATAAGCATTCGAATTCGGATGGGTTTTTTAAAAACGATGTGGATACAGATAAAAATACATGTAGCAAAATTTTAAATTGCGGGTAAGGATACAAATATCTGCATATCTTATAATTATATAAATATATGATATATTATATATAATATATATACTACTTTAATAGTTATTAAGTATTAAATTTAGTTAATACTTGTAAGTTTCTAACATAAATTATTAACTATTAATTTATAATTAATTATAACTAATATCCTAAGTTACTGGTTCCCACTAAGACTCCTCTTAGTGGCGACATTTTCGATCTATCTAGGGTTTGATCTCTCAGGCGGCGGCGGCGAAACTCTCTGGCAAGGTTCTCTCTCCCCCCAATGTCGCCCCTCGGCGCCGGCAGTGGCCACAACAGCAATAAGGACCCGCCACCACCCAATCTCTCTCTCTCTCCTCAGTTGTTGTTGTTGCTTCTCTATCTCTCATTTCTCTAAATCGTTCTTTTGCCCCCAGCCAACTTACCATCCTCCCTCTCCTTAGCCGCATCTGTTGTCGCCTCCTCACCGAATGTTGCACTGCAGCCTCCTCCTTATTCATTGTCCTCCATCCCTCATTCTCTCCTTCAAATTCAGCTTGTAGCTGCAACAATGAGCAAACAGCAGCCGCAGACTGAATGTGTTTGATGAAATGTGTATGGGCCAAATGCTATAGGGGAGCTGTTTGATAAAATGTTTAAGCGAGATTTGATTGAATTGGAAAGAGATAGTGGAAACTCGTGTTCATTTTTCACATATTTGATTTGTATCCGTATCCAATTTGCTAATATTTGATCTATATATAATATCTGATTTTAGCGGATATGGATATCAATTTTTAACATCCAACAATATATGTATTTGTATCTTATACGAAAGTTGAAAGCGGATACGGATATGATAAAGGTAATATCCGTTCTGTTTGCACCCTTAAGCGGCAGGGATCTTAAAATGATATCAAAGCAGCCCAAGTTCAATTCCGCACCATTAAAAATAGATTTAAAATAAAAATAATAAAAATATTATTGTGCAAAACCCCAAATTCAACCTATAAAAAGGACGCTCATTGCAGTTACATGTTAGACTTTAAATAAATACACTTAACTCCTACCATAACTTCGAAGTTTTGGTGTAGAGGCAGCGACCTTAATATCTACAATATAAGTTTTGGTTCCTTGTTTGGGAGGGTTTTTAAGAGGTTAATTTCGGTGGATTTTTGGCCATAGATAAGTGTTTAGTATCATAATTCCTACTTTCTATGTACTTTCTTGCAATTTGTTAAAAGATCACTCAGTAGAAATAAAACGTTAAAACCTATTTCATAGAAATAGAGGAACAATTATTATAGATTTTTAGTTAACCTTTTGTTTCTTCAAGAAAAAAAATGTCAAAAGCACAATACATAATTTTCTTGTAAAAATGATACAGTTAGTATGTTTTGGAGTTTTATTATCATAATTAACCGCTAAATTAGTATGTTGTCAACAAGTTGCCCTACACATACACTTTTGATCTAAATATAATAGCCTATCTCTCTAAATGCCACATCACTTTAACCTCACACTATTCTAATCTTTCTTTATTAATTGATAAGTAGTAGCAAACAAAGAAAAACCATCAAACTCCAAAGCTGTAGTAAGCATGAAATAGCAATGCTAATGTCGCCCAACATTTCGAAATTTCGGCCGAAATATCGGAAAATTCATGTAGCCTGTACGAAATTGGCTACCCCATTTCAAATTTCAAAATCGGGTTAATGTCGCCGAAATTTCAACGAATTTCCGAAATTTTGACCGATTTTGGGTTCCAAATATCGCCTGAAACTGAAATTTCATTTTGTTTTATTTTTTCTTTTGGGTTTGAACCCATTAACCCAACCTGACCATATTTTATAAGAAAAGAGAAAAGAAGAGAAGGAATTAGGGCTCGTTCGCAACATGCGAGAGAGAGAAAGAGAAACGAGAAGGCTAGAGAGATACGAGCTCGACTGACCTCCGACAAGGTCTTTACGACCTTCGTCGACCTTCAGCGAGTCTCCACGAGACCCAACGACCTTGAACGATCTTTGACTGACCTCCGACGACCTTCAGCGAGTCTCCACAAGCCCCGATGAGGACCCAGAAAGCCCTGCCAAGCACCGACGAGCACCGCCAGGCCTGACGAGGTCCCGCTGAGCTTCGCCGAGCCCCAATGAGAACCCAAGAGACGAGGAACCAGAAAGCCCTATCAAGCTCCGACGAGCCCCATTGTCTCTCTCCTCTTTCATCGTAGATTTCACTCTGACGAGCTCTTGGATCCGGTGACTCACGAATCTCAATGGGAGTTTTCTTTCTCATTTCTTCTACTTAAAACTACTCGCTAATTCGTAATTTGATTCGCATCGTTAAATCTTATGGTAATTAATTTAAATTAGGGCATCATTAATTGATTCTCGCTCGTGAATGAATGCTTAACTACAATCTATGAGGCTTTGATATTTTGTTGATGTTAATGTTAGTAGTTAGTCATCAAGAAACCTTTTAAGACATTTTTGAATTTTTATTGGAAGCTAACTATGTTTATTAGATATGATTAGATAAAATTATTGCTAGTATAACTTATTAATTATACATATAGAGATATCATATATGTGATGTTTTAGGACATTTAGAACATACTATATGATATATATATATATATATATATATATATATATATATATATATATATATATATATATATATGACCTCTAAAATTGAGCAAATGTTCCCGAAATTTTTCCAATATCCACAATCCGACTTTATGTTTTACCTTTCGACATTAGGCTGACGTCCGACATTTAGAACATTGCAAAATAGACCAGAATAAGTTCTGTATTCCAATAAAGACATGCTACAGGTAAATCACCTCAAAGACACAATTAAAGATGTGAATTGACTTCTATAGCGAACACCAAAAGTAACAAATTCAATTTAGATGGTAAGAAGGGCAATGAAAATAAACATAGGAGGCAAAGAGAGATTAAGTGGAGAGAATCAGATATACAGAAATAGCAATGAAATTAATTACTATGTAATCCATAAACATATATGAAAATATCAATTAGAGTAAAATGTCACATTTTTAGGAAAATAATCTGTTCATTTAATCCCAACCACTTTTCTTCAGTAAAATTTTCAATTTATTAGAGAAGAGTTTTATTTATGTTTCAAAACTGGAAGCTTTACTGGTTTTAATATAGCAATGCAATCTAGTCGTGCAAGTTTTATATTTTGTTAAATTAATTTAAGAAAATATATATCACGACTAAAACAGAAGTTATTAACAAGTTAATATTTACTTAAAATCCATACTTGATGCTACACATTTTTATTGGGTGGAAAAAGTAGGGGTTAGACACCGACTGGTTTCCAACAATCTAAAAGAATATTAAACTCAATTTTTTTCCCTGTAGATTCTTTAAAAAGTACACACACTTCTATAATTCTATGCTCAACCCTAGAGGAGAATCACACTTCTCTACATCAGTAAAACTTGAACTTTGGTCATCAACATAGCCACAAGCATGACAAATTTGCATGGTATTGAAGCTAATATACACTCTTAGTTTAAAAATGAATAATTTCTTAATTTATTACAATATTCTTCTTACCCTCTTCCATGTTTAGTGCCATAAGTTCTGGTACGCCTTATGACCTCTCTATGGATAACTACTTCATTAATTGTTTGTTTTCCTTCATATTCCTTGCAGTTGGTTAAAGAAAGCCACTAAGAAAGACAAAAAAAATCCCAAATTTCCAATGGAGAGGCTTTCTCTGAAAATGGACTGAGTATTTTTAATTAATCATACTTAGATCTGATAATACAGGTTGTCACATGATTTCAGTCAAATGTCAAGTTGATGAGACAGGGCGCTAAACACGTCAAATTATCTTGAACATGAATGATACTAAATGATACTTTCAGGCTTTAAACCATACCTGGTGTATCAGGATAATTCTGTGCAAGTATTCTTAATTTAAATCCAGTATCCTTTTCAAGATCAGCAATTGCTTGACGAAGACGGTATTCCTAAAAAGAGTCAAAGAAATTTCCGAACTCAGATGTTATATAAAGGCACATCACATGAGGAAATGTTTAAGGTAAGTGTACCCATTTACAGACTTAAATGAAACTAGATAAAGGCCACTGGCAAAACCACCCAATAAGATAGAAAGAAAGAAATATAAAAATTCAGTAAAAAAAATGGGAAAAGCTTAAATCATGAGCAAACCAACTTTAAACTGCTTCTTTACTTCCAATATAATTTCTGTCCATTTGAATTGATCCATTTCTCATTCCAAAACATGGAAATTGACAGTATCGTAATGAAATAATTCAATGGTACTGAAGCACAAACACAGGTTTAGTATGCTATTTGAAGTTCAAATTTATAAATAAACATTCACATGAAAAGTTAAAATTGAGATAGATGAGAGAAACTTAACCTGCATCTCCAAAATCTAAGGGTTGTTGTAACCTTTTAGGGATATTATTTGGTGAGTTCAGGATATACCCTATATAAATTGCTTCACAGTAAACTTTAAATTTACTAGTACTGTTGCACTTGTGATGCATGTGTGCACAGAAAAATCCAAACTATAAGTTTCCATACAGTATCAAATAGAATTAGTAGAGTAACAATCATCATAAAAAAAGGCAAATGTATGAGACTGATTATTTCCAAAATCAGTTATAACCTCTCTCCCTCTCTCTCTCTCTCTCTCTCTCACAATTTGTGACTACTTTTCTTGTATATCTCTCCCTCCATCTTCCCATATATTCTTACCTCTCCCTCGCCCCCAAATTGGTAGCAAACTGCGATAGAGCGGTAACCACATCAAGTTGCAGCAGTAGCGACTTGAGGATTTTGGGTTTGGACTTGGACAATGATTTGAGTTTTGGAGAGAAAAGAACATTTAGGCTTGCAGAGAAAGAAAAGATTTCGGGTTTGGGATTGGGTTTTGAAGAAGGGAGAGAAAGGGGTATTAGTTTTGGGGTTGGGTCTATATTTTGAAGAGGGGGAGAGTTTGATTTAGAGAAGATTGAGTTTAATTGAAGGATGAGTTTTGAAAGAGAGGTGAGAAAAGAGTGAAAAAGAAAAGAAAATAAGGAGGGGGAGAGAGTGTTGGGAGAGAGAAGAAGAGGAGGGGGGGAAAAAAAGATGATCTAGGGTTGATTTTAAAAGATAGGTTTTAAATAAGCATATGAGGGAGAAGTGAAAGAGGGTAGAAGATGAGAAGATATCAACGAGGAGCAAAACGGAAAAATAAACACCGTTAACGCAAGGGTGTACTTGCTAATAATCTAGTTTATGAGGTATTAGTGCTACATAGTCAATAGTACAAGGGGTCTTTCTGTAATTAACCGTTTTTATTTTAAAATTTCTTTTTGACATAAAAATAAATGCACGGTTAGACTTTTCATGATTTGTTAAAGGCTTATAAATGAATGGACAGATTTTGTTTGGACATGACATGAATGTGAAGCAATGTCAAATTAAAAATCTAATCAAAAGGGTTGTGGTTATAATAGTAGAGATAAATAAGCATTCAAATGAAATTTTGAAGTACATGAGATGAATTATAGATTTGCCTGCATCTTCTGAAACCAAAGAGTTGTCATAACATTTTAGGGAAATCTTCCGAAGTGTTTGAGAATATTTATAGGAACCATTTTCACAGTTTCAAGAACATTTGGAATAGAAAATATGATGTGATACAGAAATACGTTAGGATGAAACTTTCAAGGAGAACATTAATCAAAGGATAAGTGCCCAGTTAATGTAAATTGATATAAAAGGAGAGCAGTAGTTGGGAGGACGAGCCCAAAAACTAAATGTATATTAAATTATAATTATTCTCTGACATGCATCTACTTTTAATAGATGTAGGAGAAAGAGAACTGCTATACTAAATAAATTATAGCATGGACAGAAACAACAAGATGGCTATAATTGGAAAGTCAAAGCATAACTAGTTTAATCAAAAGTAATATATGATTGTCCCATACACAAATAATTAATTGGTGAGCAAATTAATGCTTGAATTCTCTAGATTGTTGGGTTTTTAACTCTTAATACAGAAAAGGGAAAAAGCAAAACCATATATGTTATGGTGTAAAACTCATAAACATGCAAGCTATAGACAAGAAAAATTAAATGAGGTTGAGTGGTCGGCCTGTGTGAAAGCAGTCGGATAGCGCTGCACTAGAGAATTCAGTGCCTCGCGCAGGAACTCCACCATCCTAACTCGCTAGTGATAACTATCCCCTGAGAAGTCGACGACTTGCGTTGAACGAAATTACAAATTCTCTTGGTAGAACGAAAGGGAGATTGCAAGAAATGAACAAAGATGGAATGCAAGAAATGAAGAGAGTAGCAGGGGATAGGAGATAATTTGTTTTCTTTTTTTGTTGTGTAGAACAATGAAGCCAAGGGCTACTTAAATAACCCGATATCAAAGTTTGTTGAGAGTTCTCTTCTCTCAGCAAACCCCACACATCAAGCCTTGACCCACTCTTTTAGCCCACATCACAAAGACTGTGAAGCTTGTTAAGGACCGAATCTAAGGCAAAATTAAACAGAAAAAATTTTAAAAAATGAAATAAAACTCAACCTTTTTCTAAAATATATAAATTCCAACAGTACTTAAAAGGGAGGGGTCCAACACTTCCCAAGGGGTCACTCATCCTAATACTACTCTCGCCCAATCACACTTAACTGTGAAGTTATTATGGGGTATGATGCATTGGTGCAAGTATGATCGCACCGTTATGGAGGCTCTCAGGGCAATTAGAGTTGAAGACCACAGGCAGAACTTTGAATTCTCTTTTGAGTTGAAGCCTAAGGTTAACCTGATTAAGATAAAATCCCAAAAATCTAAAAACCAGAAGAACTTCAAACCCAAGGAGAAGAAATTCAAGAACAACCAAAATTCATTTCACCTTAACCAGCCTTCTTAAAAAACTAGAAACCGGCCTAACCTTTCTAAAAGGACCAACCATCTCGCCACCAATGCTTCTATCAGAAGATTTCCCCTTCGAATGCTTCTACCGGAGGACCTAGTGCACCCACGATCAATATGATAGAAGCATGGTTTGAAATCTCAACACCCATCGGTATACGCCTATGTTTCTTACCATAATATCGGCAATATAAAGTGTCAATATTGGGTGTCAATATCGGTAATACCAGCCATGTTGGTAATATCAGCTCTAATATTGACCAATATTATAGGGCCAATATCGTATCGAGTGCTTCAAAACCCCGATACAATAATGCCAATATATATTGGAATTGACAGATATTTGAAACCATGGATAGAAAGAAATGTTGACTTTAGGTGAGTAAACTCACTTCCACTAATTGATGTTAAAACTCATTCATCATACTCGTGTTTGGATTCTGGAACTAATATTTATATTTAATTTGACCGCTCTTGGTTTATAACCTGCGCAACTTATAAGGAATCATGTAAGGCAAATGTAACTCTCGGAGACACAATAATGACTGAGGTAATTGGAAAATGACGTGTAGATCTGTAGATAACCTCTAGGAAACTCTAATTTTGCACAATATCTTACATGGTGTCGTCTATACAAAGATATCTTGTCACTGGTTCTTTGCTTTTAAAAGCATTTTTTAAATTGTAATGGCATCGAATAAAATTGTCATCTCTACGAATTATATATAGAGAAAGAGATAGACTTGGCTACTTCCAGAAAGATTTGAGCATGAATCCTTCCCACTCAAACTCAATGCTACAGCATTCAAATACAAGATCCACTTCGTTGAAGTTGATTTATATTATTTAAAGTAACTAAAAACAAAAAGTGTTATATAGTTTTCTTGTTCTACATCAAGTAGGCACAAAATGAACGACCGAAAGTAGCATATTACTTAGATCTATGACTTTAAACATACAAATTCTCGATTTGACCATTTGATCATGATCTAAACATTTAAAACTCCCACACATCAACTTTTGTTGAGTTTCAAATAATCTATACCGTTAAACTAACTAACTCACTAGTTCAGCCGTTCATTTTGCACCTACTTGATGAATAAGCAAAAAGTATTCAAAATACTTAATTTTTTATTTTTAGTTACTTTGTATAATATAGATCACCTTCAACAGAGTTGATCTTGTATTTGAATACTGTAGCATTGAATTTGAGTGAAAAGGACTCATGCTCAAATCTTTCTCAAAAGATCCAAGTCTATCTCTCTATATATATTGGTAAAGGCTTTGCATGTGTACTTTTCAAGTTGAATTTAATAAAATCACTTTACGGAATTTCATCTATTGTCTTGAATGTTGAATCTTGTGATATCTGATATAAAAAATAGTGACATGTGAACTTTGGTAACATTAAAAAAGGGTCAACTTAAACCTAAATTAGCTAATCTCTAAGCCTAAATATGATCTCTTCTAAGACTGAGATTTTTGTCTAGGCCAAAGTGTGGAGGAGCCTTTCCCTTTCATTAATAGAAACATTGAACCAGTGTTCTAAATTTTGGCCGAAATTTTGTTTTCAGATGAAGGCCAACGCGACATCCACTCCCCAGTTCGAATGTCGAAACTACTGAAAATTGGCCAAAATGTCGGTCGATTTCAGAAATATCGGCCAACTCTGTGTCGGCCAACATTGAGAGGATTCTTTTTTTTTTCCTTCTTTTGGGTCAGGTCAAAACACCCCAAGTGCCCACACCCGACACCCATTAAACCCAAATAAACCCTCAAATGCCCTAGTTTTCTCATCTCCCCCCATTTCTTACGATTGCTCTCTCCCCCACCCGAGTCCGCCGACACTGGTAGAAGAAGTCGCAGTCGCAATCGCTGCAGTAGCTCTCATCGACTTCGTTCTCTCTCCCTGCCACTGCAGGCTTGGTTCTCTCTCCGCCACCACAGGCTTCGTTCTCTCCCCCTGTCAACTATCGTAAGCTTTCTGATCTCTCTCTCACTGTTCTCTGAGTCTCTGTTCTCTATCCCTCTCTGCTCTCAATTGCAATCTCGTTGATCTCTCTCTCGATCTCTCTCTCACCCTCCAACTCTACCTCGCTGCACTCTTTCCCTCTCTCACTCGCTGGTCTCTCTCTATCTCGCTTGCTCTCTGATCTCAGAGATCAGAGAGCGAGAGAGAGAAATCAAGAGAGAGAGCAGCAAGAACAGTGGTGAGAGAGGGAGAGAGCGCAGAGAGGGGAGTTGGAGGGTGAGAGATCGAGAGAGAGATCAGAGAGGCTGCGACTGCCGACTCTGCAGTGAAAGCGCTGGGGGTAGAGAGAACAGAGAGCAGCAGTTAATTTTTAATTTTTTGATTAATATTTAAAACTTGATTAAGTACAGTCTAGCAATTACAATTACATTGTTGTTAAAATTTATGTCATAAACTGTATTGTTAAAATTTATGCAATATACTGGATATTTTAAAACATTTTAAATTTTCAGTGTCTTTGTGGATATTAAAATGATGTGGATATTTTAGATTAAGTGATGTTCACGTTCTTTTGATTTCCTTACAAAATAAAGATTAAAAAATAAGATATAAGTACAAGTGTACAACAATACTTTCACTCCATTTATAAGATGCAACAACACATAATTACATAATTAAAGAGGAATGACTAAGTCACAAGAAATTGCATAACTTAGTCTTCATCAAATTCAATGCAAAAATCAAGAGCAAAACATCCTTATTAATAGGGATCCATTGACAACTATCGATGGTGAGAAAAGAGTCAACGATTGATTGGTACCTCCAAAAACAAATGAAGCTCCCGCTTTAGAAAGCGAGGATGAGGTCTTTCCTAGAGAAGGATTAACATGGAAGCAAGTTGGAAAATCCTCCGGAGCTACTATAAAGAGAAGAAAGAATTCAAGAACAAAGTTAAGGACTTTTAAGCGAAAAGCAAAAGGCGGGGGCGCATTTGCTAATAAACGTGAAGAAGACATGGAATCATCCAGTTCAGAGTCATCATCAGATGATGAGAGCCATGAGATGGAGCTTAATTTAACAAGTAATGAGCTTAATTTAACAAGTAATGATGTGATCGATTCAGAGGACTCAAAACTAGAGTTTTTGAAGGAATGAGAAGGAGATATCATTCGAGTCACTTTCACCTCATAAAAATTAATTGCTTTTGAACTTGATTTTGAAATGTGTTTATGAACTATCTTTGTTATGTAACTATGTTGTTTGAACTTTAAACTATTGAAAACATTGACTTGATCTTTCTTAGAATTATAGCTTTTTATTATCTATTTTTGTTGAAAGTATTATTTCTCATTGTTTATTTAGATAATTTTAATCTTTGCTGTATATTAGCTTGAATATTGATTCTATGCTCATTGTTCATATTTTGTAAGTTTGCTACCACTTGAATTTTTCATTCATAGACGTAACTTAAATGCAAGTTGTCGAGATAAGTATATCTTTAATAAGATGGTTTAAATATATATTGCTTTGTATATCATATATGTGATGTTTTAGGATATTTATGACATTTAAGACCATACTATATGATATATATAACCTCTGGAATTAATACCGAAATTGAGCAAATATCCCCGGAATTTCCCCGATATCCGCAATCTGACTTTACATTTTGCCTTCCAACATTAGGCCGACATCCGACATTTACAACATTGCATTGAACCCCTTGAACTCATCTATAGTAATGTATCCAACAGTCTCTGCAAGAGGTGAAAAAGGGTAATTTGTGACATTCATCAATGAACACTTAATGTATTGTTATACCTATCTTCTTAAAACTTATGATAAAGTGCTTATAGGTTTAAGGTTTATAAAGCTCAAGATAAGAATCATATCAAAAGAAAAATCAAGATCCTCAAATCTTGTTGTGGGAGGTATACCTCACATGGAATTATACAATAAAGTATGGAATTCTATCAAGAGTGTGGAATTATAAATGAGGTCACTGCTAATTACACACTATAATCCAATGGAGCCGTTGAGAGGAAAACATGACTTATGGATATGGTGAACTCCATGCTTCTTAGCTCATGAGAACTTGAAACCCTTTGGGTGAAGATCTCATTTCTACTTGTTACATCCTCAACATGAAGAGTCTCAAATATTATCGCTTATTAGTTTTGAGAGAATAGAATCTCGAGAATTAACTATATGAAAGTTTAGGGTTATTTAGCCAAGGTAGGGATACCTAAGTCCAAAAAGAGGAAGATTGATCCCAAGACTGTTGATGTTACCTTCATTGGTTATGCACTTGATAATAATACCAACAAGTTTTTGACTCTCAACTATTTCACAAATTTTGGAATTGAGTTGATTAGTAGCTGAACTTTCTGCTTTTCATGTATTTTTTTTGTTTTGCTTTTCATGTATTTTTTTTGTTTTGGACTCTAATTTCTGCTTTTTATATCTTGTTTACTATATTTAGTAAGTTTTCAAGACAAGTCCTTCTCAATCTGGAATCCTTAGATTTGACAGTTAACTAATTGGTTTTCCTATTTATAGAAGGGTCAAATTAGTTTTCCCATGGTTCTAGTCAGATTTACCATAGAGTATAAAGGTAGGAGATTGTAGCCGATTATGCTCAGCATTACTTTAATATCAATATAATTTCTCCAGAAATCTTCTATTTTCTTCCTTGTGGATTCAAGGTTTCGGTGGGTTCCAAATATCACATAGTTAGGATCCTCAGATCTAATCGTATTTCACATTTCCGTTCCAAGGTACATGTGAAGTTAATTTTTGTCTTGTAACTTTTGTTCCACACAAGCGTGTGCATGCGCACGCATACTTTTGCTATTGGAAATAGCTCCACCTGGCCTCTTTTACTTCTCTGAATTTCTTATTTCCCTTTCCGCTCTTGATAGCAACAAAATCTAAAAGAAGTATTTATAGGTCGGAGCCTATTTAAATGGGTTAGCTTATTTTCCTTACTTTTGGTTTTTTTTTATATTGGTCCCGAAAATCTTTCATATTTTGATATTGAACCTTTTGAATTTCTATTTAGTCCCTTAACTCCCAAAATTACACCAAATTAGTCCCTCTAGTTAATTTTCATCCAAATAGAGAGAATTTTGTTAAACTTAATAGTTTTACATGTCCTGAGCATTGTATTATTCTTATCTATTGAATGACTTTAATTGAACCCACAAGCAGTGTTTTAAAAAACCCGTTATGTAACCCGTTATAACTCGTTATATAACGTAACGTCGATCAATTGTTATGTAACAGGTCTAAAAAACGCAATGTTTGATAACTATGGTTATTTTGCCTGTAACTTACGTTACATTACGTTATTAATGTAACACACTGTAACCTACGTTATGGTGCAAGTCAACTTTTTATAAAGCCCCCATATTCTCCCGGTTTATGGCAAAAAAATATCTCCACAAATTCGCTCGCTCGTCGTCCTCCCTGCAACCTCGCCGTCGTCTCCTCGTTTGGCGTCGAGAAGAAAGAAGAAGACATACCTCTCTTTGGTTGACAACAAAAGACGAACTACCTCTGGTGCTTCTCTATCGTGTTGGTTCTCGTCGGCGTCATCTCCAAGCGGTGGTTCTCCGTCTCCAAGCACATATCAGCTCTCTCTTCTCTCTCTTCAGTCTCCTTCCCGGATCTCTCCCTCCCGATCACTCTCTGCTTTCTCTCCTGAGGGGGAGAGAGCAGAGAGAGAGCCGAGAGAGATCGGGAGAGGGAGAGAGATCGGAGGGAGAGAGTAGAGAGAGTGATGAGGGGAGAGCAGAGAGATCAGGAGTAAAATATCGGAGAGAGTGAAGGACACAAGGGGATAATTAAATAGCATATTGTAAATTGAATTATGAATTATAATGAATAGAGTGACTAAGAAATTATAAATTATGATTGAATTATGAATCTTTGTGTAGATTGAATAGCATGATAAAAATTATGATTTATAATGAAATATACGGATCATATTATTTATGTAGATAGAATTATGAATTATAACTTGTGAATGTGAAAAATTATGAATAGCATGATAAAACTAATGAATAGCATGATAAAAATTATTAATTATAATGAAATATGCGGATCATATTATTGTTTATGTAAATGAAATTATGAATTATAACTTGTGCATGCGAAAAATTATTGTGATACTTGCTAAAAATTGTTGTGAACTTGCTAAATGTGTTGTATATTGTTTTGATATTTTTTAATTTTTTAAAATTATTTTTCTATTTATAATTTTTTTAATATAGTATATATATTTATTTTTATTAAATAAATATTAAATTACGTAACCTACGTTATGCGTTACGTTATAACATATGTTAACATAACAGAAGAAAAACGTTATCATTACGTTATCGTTATTTTGAACATTGCCCACAAGTCTATTCATCCTCCACTCTTTATAAACGAGTAAATCCTATCACCAATCCTCTTCTTCCACCCAGAAAACCCAACAATATTACATATTTCAGAGAGAGAAGCCTTGATGCAGACCTCAGTTGCAGCGATTGGGGGGGGGATGGGGGGTTGAAGAGTCACTTAATCGGGTGAGGGTGTTGATTAAGAGGCTGATTAAGGGTAGTTAAGTAATTACTATTAGTGAAGCTTGAACAAAAGTATTGTTAATCATTTGGATGGAAAAATTCACAGAAGAACTAATTGGTGTAACTTATAAGATTAAGAGACTAAATAGCAATCCAAAAGAACTAAGGGACTAATATCAAAATATAAAAGATTTTAGCAACTAATATCTAAAAAAAACTTTTCTTTATTATTATACTGTGTCCTCTTACTCGTTTTCTCATAATAGAAACAAAGTGAAAACAATTTAATCATCAAAATAGAGTCATTGGAAGAATAATAAAGGGATCATGACAAAACACGACACATTTTCAGCTATTGAGTATCAAAAATGTAAAGACACTGATCGTAATGAAATTCATTAAACAAACAAAAAGGAGATGTAAAGACACTGCTAGGAATGAAATTCATTTAACAAACAAGGAGACTAGAAAGTTCAATGATTAGGCATGCTCACTTGTCATATGTTTCATGGGTCACTAGAAGCCACAAGGTAGAAAACTACTATTATATAGTTTTATGTACATTTTGCTAAACGTGGAAATTAATACAATCTGCTGATTTGCTTCTTCTTTCAATTTTTCTCTCGTTTAGAACATAATCACATATAACTATAGCTTGCATCGTGCTAGAGAGAATATGTAATTCTCCTAACATGCTCTGTTGAAGAAGTTAATGCCATTGTGTGTGTGTGTGTGTGTGAAGTAATAGAAAGAGAACTATTCACACCTGGCCTGCAGAAAGAAACCCGGCAACATCAATTATGGGACTAAATTCTTTTGGAAGCAATTCGGTTTGTTAACCCCAACTTTAGCATCAACTTCTCCAAGTCCTACACATAAGCTAATAGAACTATCAAGAACCTCCAAGCTAATATCAAAAGCAGTATCAAGTTAATATATAGCTTCTTGTTTTTTTTTTGTGGGGGGGGGGGGGGGGGGGGGGTGGGGGGGGGGTGAATACATAGCCATAACCAAGAAGCATTTCCTATTAACTATTAGGCCTTGATCAATTAATTAATATGAAATATATATGATATAACAATTAAATATAATGAAAAGAATCATCAAGATGTCATCAGCTATCAATTTTTACCTAAATCATGAAGAGTTAAAATGACAAAAAAGTAGAATACTAAGGGCTTGTTTGTTTCGACGCAAAACATCGCAAGTCGTAAGTCATAAAACTTCTTTTCCATTTTTCGCTGTTTGTTTCGCTGAAAAACAAGTTGCAAAATGCAACTCTCATAAATCCCACTTGTAGTACACTTGCAGTTCAAAGCAGTTACTTGATAATCAATATATAATTTAATATTATTAAATATTTAATATTTTTAATAGTATTTAATTTCTTATTTAATTAATTTATATTTTAATCTTTAGTTTTTATTATTTTAATATTATTTTAATATTTAATATTTTACTATTTTAATTTAATATTTTTATTTAATATTTTTATTTAATACTTTATTATTTTATTAATACTTATACCAATTTTTTATTATTTATTTAGAGTTAATATTTTATTAATATAACAATATTATACTTTAATATAAAATTACTATATATTTAATTATTTATTTTTTAATATAAATAATTACTTTATTAATATTATAATATATTTATTATTATATTAATATTTTATTATGTTAATATTGTAATAATAATTCATTATAATAATATTATAATAATAATAATTTATTATTAAATTATAATTATATTTTACTTTGTTAATTTTATATTTTTATGATATTACAATAATATTAGAATAAAATTTAATATTATAATAAATTTTCAAGTAATTTTAATATTATAATATTATAACTATATTTTATTACTTTTCTTAAGATTTTTTAATATTTATGTTTTATCAGTATTCTTAAAATTTTATTAATGTTCTTTAGATTTTATTAAATTTTATATTATTTATTTAGTTAATATTTTAGTAATATTTTACTAATTATACTAATATTTTATTAATATTATTGTTATAAATAAAATATTAAGATTATTAATATTTATCTCAAATTTATTAATACAATTTAATTTGTAATAGTAGATTTAATTTAATAGTAATTATAATATTTAAATCACTGCAACAGTTATTTCTGTGGTCAACTTTTTCACTTAAACTTTTACATTACCAACCAAACACCGTAAAACACAATATACTTTCACATTTACATTTTCACTTTACTAACCAAACACCGTAAAACACAATAAATTTTTTCATTTACACTTTTACTTTATCAACCAAACACCGTAAAACACAACATATTTTTTTTGCTGCAGTTCATTTTTCTCATTTCATTTTACGACTTACAACTTGCAACGTTTTGCGGCAAAACAAACAGGCCCTAATACCTAAACAAGTATGCTCACACTCAAGATGTCAACATGTATAATAGTCCATCTGGGAAATGAGTGTTGTAGACAATAAATGAAATAAGAACATATCCTTGATAAGGGAAACTATATATAGTGCATACATGAGTAGATATCATTCAGAAACTTTGCATAGAGAATATTTGGATCATATCAATATCTGGTACCAGTTCAAAACTCCCTACTAAAGATTTTGTGATATTCTCCTTTCTTGAAAAAGCAAAACATTTTGAAATTTAAAAAAATAGCTGCCTTCCACCATCTCTAATCCAGTGGTGGCTGGGAATCAGCAGCAAAACACATAATTTTTGTTTACGTCTCGCCTATTACAGGTGATCATAGCTGTTTTGGTCAAAACATCTAATATCTGTGCAAACTTTTTTTTATTGGCCAAAGTTCTAAAATGTCAGCTAACCCATCTGATATGTTCGTTTTAAGCATTGGATGCCACAAAATGAAGGGAAATATCATTTATAGAATTTTTCGGTGAATGCCTAGACAAGCTGAGTTTGATAAATAAATGAAAAATAATAATAAAATAAATGAGCAGCAAAAGATATTATATTTCATGTGTAAAATGCCCTTACGAGCTTCATTGAAGAGACACGATTACGCATCACCTATTCATATAGAAGAGACCCATATAAGGACTCTTATCATAGAGCATTTTCAATGCCTTATATCAAGGTAGTTAATGTCCTTATATCAGATCCCTTAAGATCCCGTTCTATTTTATAGAGATTTGACAAAGTCTTGTGCTGACTGTTAGCTACTTTTTACAAGTGTCCACCTTTTTTCGGGCTTGGGACAGGCTCTGAAAGTGTAGGACAATAAGGTACATAATAGTCTGAGTTGAAATCGGATTCTGGGTCTACCCATGAATCCATGAAAGAGCTGAATGGATGAAAGAATTCATGTAGATAAACCTGAGATATTGAGATAAAGACTCTCCTAGTTTTTGTTGTAGCCCTAATGCCATGTTGTTTTAATATTGCTTCACAACTACACTGGCCTCCTTTTTTATTTTTAATGATGATACATTGAAACTTTTTCAAGCTTGTGTTAATCTAAGAACAATAATGTTAAACTCTTTAATTAATTAGTTACCTAATTAGGAGTCATATTGTCACGGTTCAAAGACTCGGCCGAGTCGGAGACGAGTCGGCCGAGTCGTATCCGTCTCGGCCCGCTCCGAGACGAGTCCGAGTCACGAATCGGTCGACTCAACTCAGAGGAGACCGACTCGGCCGAGAATCGGAGTTGACGCATCTTGGTTAGATCTTTTCGGTTATTAGGAGTCCTACTTGTATTATGAGTTCTAATTGTATTTGTCCATAAATAAGAGTATAGTGAAAGAAAATCAACTTTGTTAGATCTTTTCCCCTCAAATTCTTATGA
Source organism: Agave tequilana (assembly GCA_038442645.1). Taxonomy (NCBI): domain Eukaryota; kingdom Viridiplantae; phylum Streptophyta; class Magnoliopsida; order Asparagales; family Asparagaceae; genus Agave; species Agave tequilana. The sequence goes on from JAVJIF010015327.1 coordinate 26,804, forward strand.
TATGATATTAAAGTCAATCAAAATTCTTTTATGATGATCGCCATCGACAAATTGTTCACGCATCTTGGTTAGGCCACGCTCATGTAGCACATGCCTAGCATTGGACCATGTTTCTGCATTGCACATTTGATATCATGCCTAGCGCTTCATCCTCCCGCTCCTGATGCTTCTAGTCATTGCTGCTTCTAGTCCCTATTGTGATTGTTGCTGTAACTACTCTACTGCTGTAAACAAATGTAACTAATCTACTGCGACAACTACTGATATAACCACTACTGCTACAACTACTTCTGCAACTACTTTATTGTTACAATAACATCTGTAAATTTTTCAGCCTCTATTGTGCCTTTGTTTCTCTTGCCACACACACCATCCATCTCTACAGCTTCTGCCAACCAAGCTGTAACCCTCGCCTGCTCTTTTCCAGCCACCTCTGTCCTGCTCTCCACAAGTAAGCAACTACTTCTACTAAGTTCTTTAATCTTTACAATTATGATCTAATTTATTATATCGTTATAAGTCTCATTCATGATTTTACTAAGTCTTTCACTTTACTGAGTTTGAGAATCTCTCAAAATCTCATATTCTACTGAGATTGAGGATATCTCAAAATCTCATATTTTATTCTATTGAATTAATATAATCTATAGTTATCTTTCTCATTCATGCTTTCACCGAGTCATTCACTTTTATTAAGTTTGAGGATCTCTCAAAATCTCATATTCTACTGAGCCTCATATTCTACTGAATCTGAAAATCTCTAAAATTCTAATCTTACCTAAGAGGACAATATTTAACTTTTCATACAGTCTTCACGCAGTGCTTAGTTCGACTCAGATTCAACTTACTTTGATTTGCAACTTTGGCATTGACTTAATGATTCAAAATTTGTTACAATGTTATTTATTTCTTAGTAGAGATGTAATATCCCTAATTAATAGTATGGTATTAATTTTTTTTTAAAAATATTTACCAGTCTTTATTATTTATTATTGATTAACTTGACTTTCGGATTATTTTTATTAGTAATTAGTAGTGATTATCACTATAATAATTTCATTATGATTATTATTGGTGTTATTAATATTGTTAGCATTGTTGTTATTATTATTTATTACTATTATTATATGATTAATTACTATTATTATGGTGGTGTTGTTATTATTATTAGTATTATTTTGCTTTTTCTAAGCCCAATGCCCATTTGTTTACCTTCTTATTTCATTTTATTCTAAACCCATTCAACATTTCCTTTCAATTCTCATTTTTATTTAATTACAAAGCCTAAGGTCATCTCATATTTCATTTCTCTATTTTCATTTTTATCCTAAGCCAAGCCCAAAGCAAGCAAGCCCACACTTCTATATTGTTTACTTTCATATCAAGCCCACCACCCAAGCCCAGACCATTTATTAAATTGTGCTGATTGTAGGACTCGAACCCGTGAGCCCCACCCCCACTGCTAAGCTCCAACCACAAGGCCATATCGGCTATTGATATATCACATAAATATATTTAAACATAATATAACTTCACCTTCTTCCCCACTCTCACAACGTCCTCCACCTGCTCCCCCATACTTCACCCACGTCTCTCGTCTCTCTTTCGCACCTGCTTCCATTCCTCCCTCTCTCTCTCATGATCTACATCTCTCCCTTTATCTCTCTCACGTATCCCTCTGTCGCCTATCTCTTTAAACCCATGCATGCACTTCTCCCCTCCCCCCTACATTACCCAACTCCCAACACCTCCCTCGTCGTTGATTGCTGTCGTCCAGACCGCCGTGGCCGCGCCCACCGCGACGCCTAGTCACCACACGCTAAAACCACCACCTCCTCCATCAACTCCCTCACATCCGTGCGCCACGCCCACTTCCCACTCTCCGCCTCCTTCTCTTGCTCTCTCATTTCTCTCCCTCATCGCCGGCGTGGTGCTGCCTGCCAAATAACCCACAACCTCTCTCAGTATCTCTTTCTCTCATTTTCTTTGTATCACTCACTTTCTCTCTACTCTCTTATTGGATCAGCCTCAAATACTAGATCCAAATCCTACCCGGGTCCTTTCCAAAAGCCAACCTAAACCCAATATTAACCCAATTTCTTACAGTAATCTAAACCTGTTAAGCACCAATTTGATTTTCGGGCGGTTCCTCGACTTTTCGGAACCCGATTCGTACGATTCTGAAGGTGTTGGAACCGTGGAGGAAATGGCTACACATCAGTGACAATTAGGTGAGTTTATTTTATTGTGCATTTTATTGTTATATAATTTTGAATGTTGTGTTGACAATCTTTAAATATTTTACGTATTATTGTGTTAAATTAATTTTGTTTATTTATTGTTGGTGAGTGTTTTCTTGTTAACTGTATTTAGACAAATAGTGATTATCATGTTTAATAAAGTCAATTATTCATTTAACGTAAGTGTGTTTTGCCCTTTTCAATATAATATGCAAATTATATAAATCAAGACATTGCTGAGTATTAATGGTAATTATGTTTAAATGGTAACTAACAAAGTATTTCATTTATCTATTTTTTAATGTGAGTGTTTTGACAGTTTCTTTTTCAATAAATGTTATTTTATATTTAGATTATTGTTCAAGTTTAATTATAGTTCCCCGCATGTTACTCATTGTTCATGTTCACATAATATTAAACGCAAAATGAATTGCCTTGTGGGTATTTTTATTTATTTTAAATTAATTATTATTTATTGAAATAATAATGATCATCATTTAATGTCCGTCTATTTAAATTGCTCAACAAATTTTTAAACGTTACTAAAATTGTAAAAATCATAATTTAGTCATGTGTAAATATTATACGTTAATTTATTAGTTCGTGCATGTATTTGATCGTGAGATCATATTTTTAATGAATAGTTGCTAATTTCAGAAAACTGAATTATTTGAGATTGTTAAAAAATTTGTTCTTTAGAAAAATATTTTAACATAATAGTGAAAATCTGAAAAGGTAATCAAGAAATTTTTAAAGATCGAGTAGTACATGAAGCAAATTGGAAAGCCCAAGATGATCCCAATACAACATGGAACAAAATTACTAGTTATATTAAAAGAGTAGCTAAAGATGTAATTGGTGAGTCACGGGGTGGTGCTCCACCATGTAAGAACACATCATGGTGAAATGAAGAGGTAAAAGTTGTCATTAAGATCAAACGAGACTCTTATAGAGATTTGAAGAAAAATTGTGATGGAGTGAGTTTTGAGAGGTATAAACTAGCCAAGAAGGAGGCTAAGAAAACTGTTCAGAATGCAAGAACTAAAGTGTACAAAGAAGTGTATGAGAAGTTGGACACCAAAGAAGTTGAAAAGGATATATATAGAATTGCTCGAATAAGGAAGAGAAAAACTAGAGACTTGTGTACTGTGAGGTGAGTCAAAGATGAGGATCAGAAGGTTTTAATTCGAGATGAACAAATCAAAGAAAGATGGAGAGAGAGAATTTTGACAAATTGTTCAATGGTAATTCTACTCAAGACTTGGATGACCTTACCATTCAGTGCCAGAATATGAACCATTGTTATATGCGCAGAATTAACGAATCTGAAGTTAAAGAGGCCTTAAAGAGAATGAAGTTAAGGAAAGCTGTTGGCCCAGATGGAATTCTTATTGAGGTATGGAGATGCTTAGGAGAGGTAGGCGTGAGATGACTGACAAATCTCTTTAACAATATCTGGCTAACTAAAAAGATACCCAATGAGTGGGAAAAGAGTACCTTAGTACCTCTCTATAAGAACAACGGTGATATCCAGAGTTGTTCAAACTATCGTGGAATAAAACTTATGTGTCACACCATGAAGCTTTGGGAAAGGGAAATTGAACACAGGTTAAGACAGAATGTTACAATATCAGGGAACCAGTTTAGGTGCATGCCGGGGCGATCGACGACAGAGGCTATTCATTTGCTTCAACTTATAGAGCGATTTCGAGAGAGGAAGAGAAATTTACATATGGTCTTTATTGATTTAGAAAAAGCTTATGATAAGGTGCCAAGAGAGGTATTATGGTGGACATTGATGAAAAAAGGAGTTCCCATCAAATATTGACATAATCAAGGATATGTACGATAGAATAGTGGCAAATGTCAGAATTTATGGAGGCATAACAAGTAATTTTTCTATCACAATTGGATTGCATCAAGGATCTGCATTGAATCCATTCTTATTTGTCATAGTGATGGATGAGCTTACTAGAGCTATTCATGATGAGATATCATGGTGTATGCTATTTGCTGATGATATTGTCCTAGTCGATGAGACGAGAGCTGAGGTAAATGCTAAATTGGAGTTATGGAGGCAAACTCTAGAATCTCGAGGTTTTATATTAAGTAGGGCCAAAACAGTGTATATGGAGTGTAAATTCAGTAAACAAGGAATCCGAGATTATACTATTGTGAGATTAGATGGACAAAAATACCGATGAGCAATCATTTTAAGTACTTGAGTTCTATTATTCAAAAGGATGGGAAGATTGATAGTGATGTCAATCATAGGATTCAAACTGGTTAGTTGAAATAGAGGAGCGCAACAGGAGTTTATGTGATCGTAACATTCCGTTATGGCTGAAGGGAAAGTTTTATCGGACTGCTATTAGGCCAGCTTTGTTATATGGCACAGAATGTTAGGCTATAAAGCGACATCATGCCCATAAGATGAGTGTAGCAGATATGCGCATGCTTTGTTGGATGTGTGGTAACACACGAGAGATAAGATGAGAAATGAGGATATTCGTACTAAGATAGGTGTAGCCTCTATAGAAGAGAAGATGAGAGAAAACTGCCCACGATGGTTTGGTCATGTGCGACGTAAACCTATAGATGCACCAGTTCAGCGAGTAGAGTATCAATTTAGGGTAAGTTAAAAGAGCACAGGGGAGACCGAAGAAAATATGGATGGAGGTAATACAATAAGCTATAGAGGCTAAAGGTCTTAGTGAAGGCATATAGCTCGATAGGAATGAGTGGAGAAAGTTGGTACATGTGCCCGATCCGGCGTAATTCTCTTTTGGTTCATGTAGCCTACCCCAAATCTTGGGACATATGGCTTAGTTGTCGTTGTAGTAAAAATCTGAAAAGGTCATATTTTAAATTCTAAATATTATAAGGTGTGCCTCTATTAGGTCTATTTAAATAAATTATATTCTTTGTGTTTAATAAAATCATCTTATTTCTATATTTAAAAATAAATGATTTATCTTTAGAGTAAATTATGAAAATTATAAAATACTTGAATTAAGACATTAGTGAGTGTATTTTTTTCATCTTTAATAAACCGTATTAAACAACTCATTTATTTAATATGTATATTATTGATATTATTTAGTTAAATTCTTCAGTATCTAGAAACTTGGAAAGTTCATTGATGTATGTTTAACAAAGTACGAGATGTAGGAATAAAGATAGTAGTGTCTTAACCTTTTCAACAAATTATATTTCATTTTATGTTTAATTATAACATTTAATTATCTAGTCTCTAGAAATTTGTAATCTCCATGGTTGAAATTCTTTCATAAAATTATTAAATAGTTGGATTATTCTTTTTGTTCCATTATAGAAATTATTATAAATGTTTTAAACAAATGTTTATTGATTCCAGTGTTTAGATTATTAATTGTTATCTTGAGAAATCGACTTAAATAATCATGAAAAATGTCAGAAAGAACCAGACTATTAATCTTGGACATCATCACAATTTTACTTAGAAAGGCTAACTCATGTAGATATTGTTCATGTTACTGAAATTACTGAGATTATTATTATATGGTAATGTCATGGTATTGTTATATTGTTATTGTCAATATTATTGTTACAATAACTGTAATATCCCAGTGATCCAAGTAACATAAATATTAATTAGATATTAATAATCTAAATAATAATGTAATTAGACAACTTACACCGGGCGGGGAAACTGATAGGGGAGACAACGTTTGTATTTTGGGTGGACCTAGGATACAGGTTACGCAGCCGAAATATGATTTCACTGCAGGGTTTCAGAAGATGATTGGCATCCCGTATTGATCATATTGTTATTGTTATTGTTATTGACAACCTAGAGGTAGGACCTGTTTCAGTGCCAGATGATTTGATCGTGGTTCCGGGTATATACGAAACTCACCTAAAGCATGAACAATATCTTCTTCTGTCAGTTTTAATAACTTAGGACCTGATTGACATGTGTAGTAGGCGTAGTATGGGATGCGTTTACTGCATGTAACAATTGGTGTTCGTTTACATAATTGATAATAATAAATCTGACATAATACACTGCAGATTGATGTGTGCTCACCTGTTATACATGTAGACCATGACGGACACCTAACACATATGATTATATACAGATTGACCTCATTACTCTGTAAGTTATGCATTGCTTGTTATCGTAACTTTCGGGATATGTTGATTGTTATTATGTTAGACTATATTATCTCCCGATTTCGGTTTTATTCATGAGATTCTTTATCTCGTATATTTTTATAGTCATATCGTAGTGTGTTCACATGTTATATGCACGTGCAATTTTCCTCATTTTACACACTCATTGGAAGATTTCTGACTCTCTTGATTTGCACATTCAGATTTATGTATGTTACTTTGCTGATCAGGTATTTGGAGAAGATCACACGCATTACGTCAGGAGCCAAAGTTTCTTTGCTTGATCCTCTAATTTCGGTATCTTTTCTTACTTATTCTTATTGATCTGTTATTCTCTATATTCTTGACTCAGCTTTTATTCTATTTCGATTATTCATGAAACATTATATCATGTATAGAAATTTATATGTTTATTGCAGTGATATTAATTATTATAGTTGGTTTATATAGCTTGTTCAGGTTACTTTAGGCTTAGCGTGTATACGTGGGGTATTCTCCTCACATATATACATCGCTGACTCTCGTTACGATTCCATTTCCGTATATGTTGGGAAGCGGCGTAACAAGAAAAGTTTTGTTTAGGTAGTCTTTATTCTTTTGTAACAAGCTCGTATACATATATACGCTTCAACTTGGGGAGAGTGTTAAAACTTTTTTATTAGTTAGTTATCTAATTATGAGTCATGTTGTAGATATCTAATTAGAAGTCATAGCGCTATATGTTATTAGAAGTTCTACTTGTTTATGAGTTATAACTATATTTTTCTATAAATAAGAGTATAGAGAGCACTCATCAACTCTCACAGATTTTTTCCCCCTCAAATTCTGAGAAATAAATTTCTAATTATGGAGATATGCACTTGATCATCCAATGTTGTGTGACCTTTTACCACATAATCCCCAGTGCATGGATACATTTCAGTTCCTATTTAACTTTTACAGGTATGTAGATGTATCTCTTGTCATCCCTTGATTTCAAACTATCATATAGGTCACAAATCTGCATATATAGTTTTTCCAACAAGCTTTCATGCACCTTAAACTGCTTCTATATCATTGTAAACCTTTCTCCGTACAAAGTTAAAAGGCAAATATAACTAAATAAATTAAAATGGAATAGGAAGAAAATACAAGAGGTTGATCATCAAGGATGTCACAAGTCAACAACTCGTGGGGATAATAAGTTCAAGATCATTGCATTTTAATTTACAAGACTTCAAAAAACTCAGTAGTAAGTTCCAACTCTTAGCAAGAGGAGAATGGAGCTTTTCAGTAGAGAAGATTTGCTTGTCTTGATCGAGCTGCATAATAATGGAGCTGGATACTTCTTCCCCTCCAAAAAGTGCCAACCCACTTTTCCTTGGAGGATTTTACAAATGGAACATTTGCATGCACTCATGATCAAAATGCCATGAAATATTGCTGAATACTTTGGACATCTGTCTGATACTTTAAGGTATACACATTTATTCATAAAAGAACTCTTCATGTGGAACACATACCAATTTCTACAATAAATCCACTCCACACATACATGATCCGGGAGTTGTGCTCAACAAGTTAACTAAGTTCTCCAAACAATCATTTCTTTTCCTTTTTCCTTTGTCCAACCAAAATCCCAGAATTTTTTTACTTCTTGAAGCTGCAAATCATTATTGTCCAATGGTGCAGCTCATTGAGTGGCAACCACAAATTCAACTCACAATCTCTCCCCTCCCTTATTGCTTCACATTAGTAATAGGGTAATTATTTGGTTACATTTATTTACAGCTATAAAATTCCTTATGTTCTTTAATACCTCTACAATTACTTTTTGTCCGGGATTACTTTTGGTCCCAATTTTTTGTTAATTTGGTTACATAAATTCTGCTTATTTATTATTGTAATTCATATTCTCATCCACAAACGACATTCGACTTTCATGGTCTACCATTCACCAGAACTAAATCAGTAACTGTTTATTTTCTTTTTCTCTCTTATTAACTAAATCCTACATTTTTCTTTTGTATCATAACAAACCCAACAAGACTTGAATTAACATCAAAATCCATGAGAATAGATATCCCCATGGGTCAATACCATCAGTCTCAACAGCAAATTATCAAACGTATAGCAGACATTCACACTGTTAATTTCTACCCAGAAAGAAAAAAATGGAAATAAACTATGCAAAAGGACTAAGAAAATTGACACCAAAGAGAATAAATTCACATTAAATTTAAACTGTAACAAAATCTCAACAAGTTTGCAGTATAAGTACCAGAGAGAGCAACTCCGAGGGCGAGAGCCCCCGAGAATGCGAACTTGAGCGATTTGGACCCAAAATCAACAGCCCATTTCTTGAAATCCAGTGGTTTTGGATTTGAAGTGCAGTTTGAGGGATTGAAAACTGGTCCCTTGTCATGGGATTTTTGTGTTTTGTATACAGTCTTTTGTAAGGGAACACAGGAAGGCTGAAGAAGAGCAAACGCCATCTCTCCCTGCAATATTATCTCTGGCAGCTCTCTTTCACGGCTCAAAAGAGTAGGAGTGAAAAAAAGTAATACAAAATAAGAGGAGGGTGTCGTTGCAAAAACATTGCTCCGGAATTAGAAAGACGGGCCAGCCCATAGGCTCCAATGCTGTACTTGGCCCAGATGGCAACATGAGTATGTGTGACTGTGAGTGTCAAATGTGCCTGCGACTCGTGAACAGTTTGTATTGTTCAGCTCGATTTTAGCTGGGCCGAATTTTTTGAACTTATAAACTAGGCAAGCTCAACCTAAGCCTGTTCACTCGTGTTCAGTACAATTAAGCTCGGTATTTGATATTTTAAATATAATTAACAATTCGTTAAACCTATTAGTGTTTAACTTCTTTTGCATCAATTAAATGGTAGTCACTAGCAAATATTTATTTATTTAGTGATAGAAATTTATTTTCCGGTATCACTCGATAATAATTATAATTTATTCGTGAAAGAGCAATTATTTTAATAAATACATGTCTTTAAAATAATTTCAAAAACCAACTCAACTCAAAAATATTTTCAAAAACCAATCTCTGACATGCCATGTAGGCTCCACATCAGTGGTCGGTCGTTTTTTAGCTTCTGCTGGCAAGTAGCCGCATTTTTTAGCTTCTGCTGGCGAGTGGCCGCATTTTTTAGCCCGAAACGAAGTATTTAATTTTTTTTTAAAAATTCTTCCAACCCCGAATGATGAATTATTCATTTTTTTTCCTTAACGAGGGGCTGACAACCTCGGAACGTGTCCCTAGTGTGAGTGAGAGATGCCAAAATCTGATTCTATGGCTAGCTAGAGGGCCAGCCAACAGTAATAGGTCCCACAAACTAATAATATTATAATTTGTTGTTTTTGTTTTTAACACATTTGCTAATTAAGTTTTTTATTAATAATTTGGCAATAATTAATAATAGTTACATGAATGGAAGAATGAGGTTACTGAGAGAAAGAGAAAGGGAAATTGTAGGCCGGACTTCCAAATAATAGTTACATGAATGGAAGAATGAATCTCCTTAATCTTTCTATCAGTCAGTTTCTCCATCGTATCCTTCCACTTCACCAGCATATTTAAGGTTTCAAATCTTTGTCTCATGGGATATATCCAATAATACCTAGATAAATTACCAATAAAAGAGACAAAGTACCGATGACCTCCAAGTGATGCAGCCTTGACAGGTCCCAAATACTAACGTGAACAGAAATAAGAAGACCTTCCGAGCGGTGAGTAGAGGTGTCGAATTTCACCTTCGTCTTCTTATCTAGAACGCCGTATCCACCCAATTCCATATTGCAGGTAGATATACCTTCCAATGATCCCTTCTTTACTAGAGCTTGCAAAAACTTTTCTCATGTATGTCCGAGCCTCATATGTCAAACTTGTGTACAAACATCACCTGAAGAAATAGAAGTCGTCACTCGCCCTGTAACCATACTACCCATCAAGTAGTATAGGTTATTGCATCAAACGCTTTTCTACACCACCATCGAGCCTCTAGTTCTCTTGAGAACACCATCTCTTATAGATACTCCATAACCCAATGCTTCTAAGGTACCAACAAAGATAAGATTCATTTTCACTTGAGGCACATACCTCACTTCCTTCAGTTCTCGTACCATCCCATCAAACATCTTGATATGAATTGTACATATCCCTTCACTTTACACGGATGATCATTACCCATGATAGCGAAACATCCATCTAGCGTCTCAAAACTAAAAAATCAATTCCTGTTCGGGCACACATGATAGATAGCTCATGTATCTAATACCCACTCAGAATCACCTGAGTATCCAATAGTAGTAGTAACGGAGAAGGAGAATATCGATGAGTCTGCGTCTGATCCACCTGCCTCTAAAGTACAGCTTGTGTCCTGATCACCTGTGCGAGATTTGCCTTAGTTTTCGACTCATTCTTCTTACCTTTGATCCTTGGACAATCAACCTTCCAATGTCCTATCTCTTTGTAGAAAGCACACTAGTTCTTGTTTAGATCTCTAAAACTTGGTCTGGACTTGGATCTCTCACTCTCGCCTTTACCCTTCCGATTGGAACCTCTGCCTCTTACCATCAACGCCTCTACTGATGTACTATTGGAAGAAGGCTGCTTGTCCTTCCTCCTCACTCATGATTTACAAGAGCACCCTACACATCATTATAATTAGGTGATTGTTTCCCATTAATAAAGGTGAAGACGAATGTCTCACGCTCTTCATCAGGAAGAGAATTCAAAAAAATGAACGCCTTATCCTCTTCTTCGATATCTACATCTACATTAATTAAATCTATAAGAAGCTTTGTGTAGTCGTTCATGTGCTCAGCAATAGAGAGTCCCTTTTTCAACTTGAAGCGATAAAGCCTCATCTTTAGAAGCAGTCGAGACTCGATACTCTTCGTCAGATATTTCTTCTCAAGAATCTTCTACATCTTCATTGCAGACGTCTCATATAACACATGATACTTGATGTTTTGTGTCAAACAAGACCTTATAAGACCACATGTTGTCCTATTCATCTTGTCCCAATCCTTTTCAAAAGTCTCCTCCGAATTTTCTTTCAATCGTAGAGTCACTTCAAGGGTTGATGTCGTCAATGCATCCATCACTTCACACCTCCACATCTTAAAATTATTCGTGTCATCAAATTTTACCTCATCGATTTTCATCGGATGTGGGTTCACGGATTTCACCGTGGATTGACTTTCTCTGGCTATATTCTCAATAGATTCCTCAACACAATGTGGAAAACGATTAATGAAAACAAATCCAAATAGGAAAGCTTAGATCTTTACATCCGAACGAAACTGTAGAAAGTCTCCAAGTTGATTTGCTCCACCTGAACGAAAACTCCCCGTCGAACCTGAAAAGTTCTGATACCACTTGTTGGGAATCCAATCAACAGAGAAGAGGAAACCAGGGAATAGTCATCAAGCACACGAACAAGTAAACAAAGAAAAGAAAGAAAGAACACAAGATTTAATGAGGTTCGACAATTTGCCTACGTTCTCTGGACAAGGAGAGAGAGTTCTTATTGAATCAATCAATTATAGGTTATAAATATTGAGAACAATATCCCTTTTTATATAACCACAGAAGCGACGAACAAAAAGAAACCAAAAACACCTAATTTGGATCAGAAACGAATTTTGAATCAGATTTGAAAATAGGCTACTGCAGCTACATTAGTCGACTAGGAAATATCCTAGTCTACTAATTGCTCCAATTAGTCGACTAGGTATTTGACCTTGTCGACTAGTCTGCAATGAAACAGATTTGCCAACTCTTTGTTTGTATCATTAATCGACTAGGCCAAATACCTAGTCGACTAGGTTAGCTTTCTCCTATGCAATCCAACTTCGATACGATTGACATATTCTCGTATTCGACACCATTGATTGCATCACTCTTTGGCTAAACCCAACAGAGTTTAAATAACTCTTTCAACAAGATTTTACTCTCTCTCCCAACAGGAAGCTGCTTCTTAATTGCTTCATCATATCCATTCTTTTCTCCTTCTAATTCTCCTTCAGTGTTGGTTGGTTTTTCATATTCTTTATTAGTAAAGCAAGTTTTCTTTGTCAGGAGTTGTCAATAAAAGAAAAAAAATATTTTAAAAAAATTAAATTTATTTGTTTGGAGTTGGCAACTCTGAACAAAAAAAAGTTAAAAAAATTAAATTTATTTGTTTGGAGTTGGCAACTCCAGATTTAAATTTCTTTATCTGAGATTGACAGTTCCAAATAAAGAAAAAAATTTAAAAAATGAATTAATTTCTTTATTCAGAATTGCCAACCCCGGACCAGAAAATACAACCGCCCGCCAACGGAGGCCGCCGCACTGACAGGCCGAAACAACCAACCGCCAACGTGACACGACATGACGATGTCAGAGATCGATTTTTGGGGAAAAAAAAATTTCAGAAGAGATTAATTTTTGGAATTATTTTAAAAACGGTATTTATTCCAAAAAATTACCAATCATGAAATAGTTATGGAAAATATTTGCACCTATCATAGTAATTGGTATAAGCTTTGAGAGTAAATCTACACGATCTCGTAAGGTTCAACTTTTATATCATAAACATGTTCAAACTAACAGAGTCAATATTCCATCACCTCCCCCGCCCCTTTATCTTATGCCTCCCTGAGTGAGAATAAACGGGAGGAATTTTTCAACCATTATGGTTACATGCAAGTTTAAGGTAAAATAATCTAACAAATCCCTCTGCCTTAAGTTGTTGTTATGTACAGACAAACTTAGTTTTCATTCCACAAAAACATTTGCAAGGTATGAAAATATTAAGGAATCCCGAGTGAGATATTTCAATACCAAAAAGGTAAGGGGGAAAAAAAATTAAGGTGCTTCACAATATTAGCAGTAGGCTATTATATTCTAAATTTATTTTCCCACACGTGTACTGTTTGTTTGTTCTAGTTTTTTTAGATGATTGACCCAAAGTGAATGGATAGCAAGGATTTTGTCTACTAAATAAGTCATAAATTCAATAAGCTACGATACTATAATAGTATTACATCAAACTTTTAACTCCCAACTGTCGGTATACGTTCAATACAATAAAAATTCCTGTTTCTGAGAAACTTTAACTACAGAAAGCTACAGTTCTGGTCTCCAACATAACGTACTGCTCAAATTGCAAGGAAATCCATGATATGAATACATATTAAACAAACTTCTGCATCAGACTTGCTACTAAAATTTTGCCCTATTTGATCATTCAAGCTTTTTACATATACACGAGATTGTAGCATGTACAGCTGACATTTCTATGAACCACCACTTGATTGGTGATAGCAAACCGAGGGAGGGAGCCTTACACAAACTAAACCGATGAATGCTGGCCTACATATACACTCATCAACAACTCAGTTCTCCCTCGGCGTCATATAGAAATGAACAAATTAACAAAGTGATCATGCTGGAAAAACGAAAGGGTAAAACTATGTGCTCGACTCTACCATACAGTTTGTCCAAAAACCAACCATTGATCAACTAAGGCAGGCCGAGATCATGGATTCTGTCCACCGACAACGCTTTCTTGGGTGATCTGGCCGTTTTAGTCAGCAATGCCACAAAAGAATCATGCAACTTCTCTGCCCAGCGAGGACTCAAGAACCACCTGCAAAATTTTTTTTTGCAGAAGTAATCTTTGCCAAAGAAATGTTTAATCAAGTAGGCCTTTCAGATTAGAAAAAGTGATTTATGCTGGTCAATCACATTTAATGTGAAAAAAGAAAGTAAAAAGAAGTAAAAGCTATACTCCCAACATTGAAACAGATGAAGTAATAAACATTGAAACCAACGTTTGATCTGCGGATTCCGGTAATATGGGGAATATCATATCGGATTTTCAGATATAAAATAGGTCAATAATGCTGATATTGACGGCTGAGATTGTAAACTTTGACGATGCTGATAAACCATCACCGATACTAATATTGAGATTTTAAACCTTGATTCCAACAATCAATAAGTCAGCATTTCTTGTATCCTCTCAACAGCAATAATTTCAAACAATGTGGGTGGGACGTAGAATCTGGTAGCTCACAGGCATAAAATCTCTACTAATATAATGCAAATTCTTTAAGGTTCATGAAATAATGTGATGTTCTCCTGCTACTCCCACCATCATCATGTGTCGGCATCATCTAAAATTTTAACTGTAATAACTTTCATTTAAATAAATTCAACCACAACGATTCTACAACTATAATAATTAGATAACATGCGTATGCTTTGGACATCAGTGTAAAGGGTATTTGAGCGCCAAAGGAATAGTAAAGACTTCTCTTTTCTAGGATAAACAATCACCAGTAATTTCAAACAAGATCCATTATAATTTAGTCATCCAAAATACCCCTTACACTGTAACTCTCTCCATAGTTGATCGCACATATCCCAATGCTATCCCTCCCTCTTTGGCTAATATAGCAGACTTCCTTTTAATTCAACCCAACATATTTCCACAAAACTAGTTGTGTTTTCCAAAACATATTTGAGACCCGTCTAATTATGTGAAGTATGGTTCAAAATTTCAACCGATTACATATACGAATGGGTCAAAACTGAGATGGAATCGGTGGAGTTAAATCAGAAATGGCCACAATGCTGTGGAATCACCGATACAAAATCAGTATTGACCTAGAATCAATTCCAGGTGTAAAAAAGAAAAAAGAAAAAATTGTCGCAGAGAGAGAGAGAGAGAGAGAGAGAGAGAGGAGAGCCTAGCAGGGACGGAGCAACCACCACCCTACAGTTTGAACATTTTCAACATAATATGTTTTGTTTCACTCTCGCGAAAAGGAAAAATAAAAATGAAAGTATTACTATTAATCTCGCAAATTAAGGGAGAAATTTACTGCACAAAACTTGTCATCCCATTATTGAAAGTAATTCAAAAAGGCAATTATAGATAATATAGAAAGACAATTATGCAATAGTCCTGTATATTAGGAATAATATGTAAATTTAAAAATAGCAATTATGTAATTCCCTCTATATTATAGGAATTAAATTCAAAATGACAGTTATAGAATACAACATACTTTAGGAATAATAGGTCCATAAAGATTTATGCACATGTAAATTCAAGACAAGTAGTTATATAATGCTGCTACGTATTAGGAATAATGAGTCCAAAAAGATATGAAAATATCTTTATTGTATTTAGTTAAAATTTTAAAATTCCAATCATAACTAGCATGGCATCTAATACTCTATCATACTTTTTGACCATTTTACCCGTATAAATAAAAAGTCTATAAATAGAGAATAATTTAAAATGCTCAGAAAATTATGGAAAATTAGGATAATTCTTAACTATTATAAATACCAACTTTTCTTTTACAGAGACATTCCAACTTGTTCTAATTATGAAAATTTTGAACGACTTTTAAAATTTTTTAAAATTTTCTTACCATGACTAATATTCTGTGACGAAATAGTTGATATGACCATGATCTAGAGGATCATATAACAATTTCTTTTTTCTTTGAGAGTAATGTATGATATTTTGAAGTTCAAGTCTTGACATAACTCTCCCCAAGGATTAAAAAAAAGAAAGCACATGCTTTTTTGCACATGTGAGAGATCTAGAGCGATTATAATGGTATCTCAATGTGCTTGTGTATAGGTGTGTCCATTTGGATGACATCTCAATGTGCTTTGCATGCAATTCATTTCATGTTTCTTTGAGCAAGTGAAAAATAATGTTTTTTGCATGATTAAAAATATGCCCACCTCTCGTACCACTCATGACGGATTCCTCAGAATACACCAACTGGATAATCCAGCAATGCATCAAAAACATATATATGAATTAATAAAACAGGCCAGACATCAAATAGAACATACTGTAGAAGAAAGTAAAAAATGGAAAATAAGATAAAGAAAAATTACCTGAGAATAATTGTACAACACAAGTGCAGATATCAAAAAGGTGGAAGTCCCCTCAAGCATTTTGGTTAGTTTCTTGAACATTTTACATTGTCATTGAGCCTCTTCAGGTCCAAATCTTTCGGCTAAAAACTCATCAAGCAGACCATAATTTGGAGCGCCATCTTTATTTGAGTTATCAGAAGGTAACTTCCGTATGCATCCAAGAATATGTTGAACATCGCGCCGTAATCTAAATGTTCAAATATATACAATCATCAGATGAAAAGTTTGCAGCAAGGTTTTTTTAGCTAAAATTGACAAGAAGATATTTAAACAAGTAGTTTACCTATTTCTGGCTTGGGGTGTGTTCAGATCCAATTTTGAGAATGCGTCTGAAATATGTGAATGGAAAATTTGAACCACTTGCCTGCATAGAAAAGACAACATGAATTCAAACATTATTAAGACATGAGAAGAGTACTGGAATGATGCACCTAAAACCACAAAAAATTTACGATATAAAGAAAAAAAATTCCATTCACAAATATTTATAAATAATAGGCTAAAAAGAATTTCTTGGATCTCTAGCCTTCTCGATCTGTGTATGAATATGAATCGTGAAAGGAAGCAGAGCGTGAAGGGGGGGGTCCTCTTTTGTCCCTCCTCTCACCAACTTATTCTCCCCTCCCCCTCCCTAGCCTTCTTCTCTTCATTTGTAATTGGAAAATAAGGGAGAAAAGAGGAGATCGAAGGTGTAGTCCAGGCCCTTGCTCTATGTGAAAGGAAGAAAGGGAGGGACACTGGACGAGGTTGAGCAAGGCAATGGAAGCTACAGTAGATATGGTATTCCACGCTAATGTAAGTCTCTGGCATCTTGAAATCTTGGAATCGGAATCGACCGATGGTTTTCAGTACTAGAATCGGCTATATCGGTCATTTCATCTCGGTGATATTGCGGGCAAAAAAGTTAATAAAATAAATAAAAAATTAAAAAATATTCTGATAATTAGTAGCATTTTGACATATTTTCTTTTGGAATGATGAAGAAATTTGAATCACATTTCAAAAAAAAGGACTACATTTCAACACAAGTTAAATAAATTAAATTTCAGTACATTTTTCTAACAAATTAATAAAGATGTAACAAGTGTCTAAAAGACATTCTTATTAATTAATTATAATCATGACCACAATTTTTAACTTTATGTTTTTTCTAAGAGCTAGGTTTACTAATTTAATGATTAATTCATAAAATTTGTTACTTCTAACAAAAAAAATAAAGATCGTAACAAGTGTCTAAAAGATAATCTTATTAGTTAAATACATTCATGGCAACAATTTCTTTGCATATTACACACTTGTATAAGGGGACATAACTGAGTTGGTTATCCTCTAAGAGTATTAAAGCCTCACCCATTATGCACACACACGTGAGAATATGAGATATGTGCTTAAGCATAAATGAACTTATATGTGTTGCACCTCTTTTCATTGTGTAGATCGTCCTCATCCATGAGGATGATACACACCACTCACCACAATCCACATATCCTTAAGAAGTTGTGGATGAAAAATCAAGAGTTTTTTAGATGTTATTTGCTCATCTATCATGTGATTGCAAATTGAATCAACATATATACTGACTTCCATTTCACTAAGTCCTCTGCAAATACTTTCCATCAGTTAAAGCTGATTTATTTGAAGTGCCTAAAAAAATTAGAGGTTTCTTTTGTACATGCATCAAGTGACACCAAATGAACAGCCGAAAATAGCATATTGCTTGGGTTTACGGTTTGGACGACACAAATTGTTGATCCAAAACTTTATACATGATCTAAACACTTTAAAACCCATATACCACTAGCTTCCCCCCCCCCCCCTCTCTCTCTCTCTGTGTGTGTGTTGTGTGTGTGTGTGTGTGTGGTGTATCATATTGAATAGTGTATCATAAGATTTGAATAGTGTATCATAAGATAGATCATCACATGCACAATAACTAAGTAATTAAGTTTACAAGCATAAGCATCACAAACTTATGGACAAATCTAAAACACAGTGATAAATAACCAAGAAATGCTAGAAGCTTATAGATAGAAAATGCAAGTAATCAAAATAACGAGGCAATTAAATAACACAAATCCAAGGTCAATGACAATAAGGCAATTAATCAAAAAGATGTTACATTCTTTAACCTTATGCAACATAGATATAATTAGTTTTATTAATGACAACTTCCTAAAGTAAGTTTATAACCCCTCCCTAAAGCAAGAAACAAGCCAATGTAACATCAATCAATCACCCCAACACATCCATCACTATCACCATCTTCAAAAATGATATCTTCATCTGCTTCGTCCACATCTACTTCACTCTCCGCAAGCTCCTTCTACTCTCTCAACTACTTTCTTTCTTTTTCCGTTCTTTTCAGTAATAGAATACAATTCTCAAAGTCTACAAAATAATTAGCATAAAAGATCTTATTAGATAATTGAAAATATGGGAACCAATATTTAAATGATTAATATTTACTAGAGACCAATACATATTACTAGAAACTAATAGCTATACCTTGTTTCTTCCTTTTCTTTCTAGGTTGCACTACTTGGTAAGCCTTCAAGTTCAAAGCACTTATAGATATCCATCAAAATTCTTTCCAGTAATAAGCAAGGTCGTTTCTCCGTGGCCCCCTCAACATTGATCCACATATGATAGGAAAATCGAATAATGCGCTTTTTCGACATCTTCCTCCTTTATTTACCCCATTTCAATCTGTAGATTATACTTAACAAAGAACATGGCATTGAGCCTTGGCTGTTCCAAATTCTCTCTCTATCCCAAAGACACTGGAAGGCTCAACACCTAAATTGCTTATTTGAAATAAGGGTTTAAGGATTGGTTGTGCCCTCAACAATGAATGGAGAAAGAAATCTGTGCATGATAACAGTTTGTGCGTTTCTATAAACCATAATAGGTATCTTCAGACCACCTGTTTAAAACTTGCAACCAGTAATTAAAAATAACTCTTTCTAAATGGCTTTGAAATCCATTTATAATTTGAGTCAACTAATCATAACATATAGCATTGTTACTATTAAAGATGCACTAACTGATCGAGTATATCATAAGACACACTGATCCAAGAGATACATACATAAGATGCATATCAGTTTCCTTGTGTATCTTATCGAATCATAACATAGGTATCGCATGTCATAAGATATTGACAACTAGGAAGATCAGATACAGATACAGTTTGTGCCAGAGATTCCTTGAGAGGAGATATCCTCATATGGAACCTATAAACTCCATGTCCATTTTCCACGTGTGTATGTATTATGTGTAAAGTTATAGCCACATCAAAGGATGAAAACATGTGAATCAATGCTCACATTATTCTACAAGCAAGACCACTGAGGTCCTTATCCTTCACTAAATTTTAATCATATTCATGCATCAGAAATCAAAGGGTCAACAATAATAAATTTAAGCAATATAATTTAACGAAGGGACGCTCAGTAGGGGTGCATGAATACCAAAGGGTTGACAGAGTTCAAATTCCGGAAGGGACAGAAACGTGTGCATATTCTTCATTATGTGTGTGTATAATGGTTTTTATTCATTAAGATCATAAAGTTCCACACAAAAGTATTATGTGGACTCTCACTCGTGTATCAGTGCTTCATCTTCAGAAACACTGTAGCATTTGTTAACTGATTAATTTAAATTATCTTCTCAATAATCTCCATATGAATCCTCCTTTAGAACTCCATGAGATAAATGGGCTACAGACTATAAGTAATCACATTGACTCTTCATGCACAGTGTCACTGTGAATATAGCTCAACCTTTATTAAACTACCGGGCTGCATGAGAATGCATACGGGTTTTTTTTAAATAAACTTGACCTCATTTAGGTTAGTTGACGATGGTAGCTATGACCCTTCAGGCAATTTTCTCTCATAGTTATTCTTCCAGTTCTCTCTCTCTCCTCTCTCTCTCTCTCTTCCTCTCTCTCTCTCTCTCTGTGTGTGCTGCTCAAAGGTTCCATATGGCAGCAATTTATTGACACTCCGGGTAGCAAGAAAGTTAAAACACTTTAATAGAATTGTTAAAATATTATATCGGAATCCAAGGAAAAAAATTCTGTCCCCAACTGATGAATTAAGTCAGTGTAAGATTTTAACCTGCAGCAACTGAAAAAAGTAGAAGTATTATATCTTAGGTGAATCCATATCTATGCAAGAAAAGTATCCACTTTCTCAATCACCAACCACAAGAAAGTGCATGCAAACATACGCTGCAAGAAAATAAAGATACATACGAAAACTATAGAAATATATATATTGTGTTCAAAAATGTAGAAGTTCTCACCTAAATATTGCTCGAACATCAACCTCGAGAAGAATCTGAGATAAAATCCGATGAAGATATGTGACTTCCTGGCAAGGCAGTCAAAAGAAAAAGTCCAATTAAATGTAGTTCAGGTTGAATTAAACAACGAGCACATTGTTAAATAACTTCTCACTATTGAAAATCCATTTGAGAAAAATTCATGTCAAAAAATGAAATTTAGAGAGTGAAGGAGCGAGGAAGTGGAAAACTGGGAGCATTTAATTGACTGGATAGATTTGGAGACAAAATTAAAAAGGCCACAGTTTCAAGAAATCGAGTAATGAACATTAGCTGACATCAGTAAAAAATTTCACAAGTAATCAATAGCAAAAAATCAACTCTATGTGGGACAACCTTTGTCTGGGACCAGTATTTGATTGAATTCTCCATGTTAAAATTTGTGGTACCATAGTCTTATTTCAGGTGGAAAAGCATGTCCCTTCAGTAAGTCTACGTCTCAAATCCAAGAAAATCTAGCACCAATGAAGAGAGGACTTCTCAGACTTCCCAACGCAACTGGAATTGTTGAAAAAGGACTTTGAATTAGAGATATTATTGTTTCAAGTCAGGTTGTTTTATGTAAATTTTCCAGTCTGGAACTGTTGCAGGTCTGAACAAAAATCAGCACAGGAAATTCCAAGCAATTTATTCCTATATTAGATTAGATATTTTATTTTACTTTCTATAAATCTAGGCTACAGAATTTGAAAGTTAAATAAAATATATAACCATAGCATAGCAGTGACTTGAAATTTACTATGCTGATTTATTTTCAGATTTGCAACAAGATTCACGCCTGAAAATTACAGTTATAACCCTGACTTGAAACAGTTATTATCTCTCTCATTTGAAGTCTTTTTTTGATGATTTCAGATGTGTTTGAAAGCTTGAGAGATTGTTTCCATTGGTGCTGAATTTTCTTGTATTTGAGATGTCGGGAATGATTGAAAGGATACTCCTTTCCAACTGAACTGAATCTATGAGACTACAAGTTGTAACATGGAGAATTCAATCGAATTGTTATTTGCTTTTAACCGGTTCTAATGAAGGTTGTCTGACTTCAATACGTCTGACCTTTGCCGTAAAGGTATTCCATGGTGTCCAGAACATCTAATTTCTTAAACCCTCATGTATCCCGTGAACTAGTTTGTAGAGAAGGGAAGACAAGAAGAGAAGATTGGAAAAGGAGGCGGCGAAGACAGCGAGAAATTGTGGCTAGGAAAAGAAGGCTAGAGTGGAGAACATTAGGGGTAGTCAATTTACACTTAAGCAAATCAATCATCTACAGAAAAATATGACTCACCTTCGAATAAAATTACATATTTTTAGCCAATGGGAACCCAAGACCGAATTAGAATCAAACTATTAATGCAAATAAAAAGAAACAAAATATGACTCCTAGAATTTTAAGCCTTCAAGTCTTCAACAACCATCTTCTAGAATATGATTCCAACCTGTGATCTCCATCACTAAACTCCCACCACTAAATTTTCATTTGCCTATAGTTTCAGGAAAGTTCAAAGGACACGACTGTCTTTTCTTAATTTCTAATATAAATTCATCAGAGAAATGGATATAATAATTAACTTCTGATCCAGGTCATGTGAACAAACATAACTGGTTCCTTCTAAACTGAAACAATATGTCAAATATATATTCCAAAACAGTATGTTTCGCTGCTATCCAACATAGAATTTCAACAATATCTAAGAATTACTCACACTGAAAGGAAAGGAAAAAGTAGTGAACAACAGCAAACCTTGCCCACATGCCGAGCAAACTGACTGGGTTGTAAATCATTATCTTCTGGTGCATTCCAGTTTCAACAATTTGAGGCAGTTTGCGAATATTTGCCAACAATCTTTCCCTCATTATTTGAACAAGCTTCGTATGAATCTCATCTCGGTGGACTTTATAATCCTGACTTACCAAACAGGTCAATGAGGGGATATATGATAAGCTTAAAAGAGGAGTAACAACCAAAGGTCCGAATCTAATTTTGTTGTGCGAAAAAATATAATAAAAGATGGGAGTATATTATTAGCAATATAACAAAAAACCATAACTGCTATATGGTATCCTTAAGCAGGCTTACATTAAAAAAATTTTAAATACCTTCTTCCAGTACTTCTCTTAAATCGAATGCAAAGAAGATTATTCAACTAAAAAAATCTTGATAGCAGGAAAACTGTATCACAATTTAATCAGGTTATGACAGATATCACATCAAATTAAAATCAAAAAGTGATTATGAAAAAAATAATAATAACAATAGTAATAAGATGGTTTCCTGAAACTAACTTCATTATATGGATAGAGTGTCTCCATTCATGTGCAAGCCATATGATGATGAACTATACATATAAAATAGAAATTCAAGGAGACTTCATGTAGAAGTCTAAAACTAGATATTTACCAAAATTAATTGGTGCACACAAGATACAAATTGGCATAGTGCTTGAGTTTAAACTTTTCCAATTTGTCAAACACAGACGGTCCTATCCTACATCTAACCAAGGATCCACATCAAAGCCATCATGTTCATTAAATACACCTGTCACTTTTCAGCCAGTGTGTTATCTCTGGTGCATCCCAGTGCAACCAACATACACCATTCATATTAAGGAATATTCCTCTTTTACTCATGCAATATCCTCCAGTAATGATAGGGGTGAAAAAAGACTTTTATTCACTCTTTGCAGTCAACTTTCCCTTTCTGCTGAATTCACATATCAACTGCATGGTTTAGGAAGGCATTCCTTAAAGCAGCTTGGATATGTGACACTGCAGGGAACATTCCTAAGGCACTATTAAGTAGGATGTGGGAGCAATGAGACATAGATTTATGTTGTAGGCATAGCATGAGAATATATTCGGCAGTTAATAACATGCTTATGCGCATGAACATGCACCCTGCGTGCAAACATATGCACATTCCTAAGACCTAACACAGTTCCTGTCAGCCTATTATGGAAATCATTACGTGAATTCTCTAAGAGTACAAAAGGTTTAAACACAGAAATCATTGCAGAAGTAGAACCAAGTGAAGCATGCCCGAAATATCTAATTAAGAAAGACATGGAAAACCCGTCACATGGTCCAGATAATCAAATAGCAGAAGTGATTAATCACAAATACAAACCGCTGTTGAGTGTTCCAGTTTCAGCTACTGCAGTGTTTCAGATGAGGATTCTTCCAAAGATCCCATAACCAAGGCAGGCAGTCACCTTGAGTTTTGACTTTTAAGAACCTCTGATTGCTATAATCATGATATGGCATACATCCTAAGTTTGACCAGCATTCACTTTTGTATAATAATTAAAGATACACTGAAAAGGGAAGTAGCCTAACAATTCTTACCATCTAGGTAGTAGCTGCCTGCAAAGCCAATCTAATATATTTACCATCATTTTGCAGATCTGGTTTTCTTATAGAGAATTAGCGTATTGAGGCTTCGTAACAAAAATCATTTTATGCAAGCCTCAATATCATCATGGATAATACTTCTTAAATCTTAATAGACATATTGAGTCTTTTTAAAGCTTAATATGCCACAGCTCCAACAGACTACTTTTCCATGGAACATATGAAATGCAACACAAATAACTGAAACCCATACATTAAAACAAAAAATTCCATCTCGGGATGGAAAAAAACTCCTAGGCTCATAATGCAAACTTGATATCAGAACTGTTTCCAACTACATAAATTCCCTCAATGTCCTAGGAGATAAATTTGAATTCAAGTCCTAGGTAGGCATTATCTAGAAACCAACACTTTATTAAACTAATATAGCCACTAAGTAAATTACATTATGAGACTGTTTGGTTCTTATTTGGTAAAATATGAAATGTTGGAGGGGGAGACGAAAAATGCATAGAGCTGACCTCATATAGATGGGTGACAAATTAATTTTATTTAACATGGGATACTTGCCCCATGTGTTGTCCAAAGGAGCGAGAGGACAGAAATAAGTCTCTTTGGTTAGAGAGAACTGTAAAACCACTTGATCATTTTTCTTTCTCCTAATCATTTTCCCAACCGAAACAAATCACCCCTCAGGCGAACCTAGAAGAGAAGAGAAAAAAAGAGAAAACGAAAGAAGAAAGGGGTGTTATTCTTCAAGGTAAACTCCTAAATATTTCTCTAATTGTTATAAATTCCTCATGAAAATTCAAACCGTGAGATCTTTCTACTTTTATAGAGTACTTTTGCACCAGATCATGAATAGGAAACAATATCCAAGATGGGTTTGATTGAGAGAGAGAGAGAGAAAGTTTTCAGACAAGGCTCACCAGTGATGACAACGTCGGCCAATCGCCACTGCCAAGTCAGGCATCAACCGTGGCCGGGGTGGCCACAAGGTGCTCCTATGCTGCCCTGAACTCATCTAAAACTGGGTTCACGTGCAGCGACAGCGAGCAGGCTGAAGGTTGAAGGGGGAAATTATTTTTAACCCCTAAAAGCCAAAATAAATTAATTCCCTCTTATCCTCTCTTCTAACTTCAACGAATAGGTGAATTTAGTTTGGATTGGGGAAAATGATTAGGAAAAAGAAAATAGATGAAGTGGCTCTATAGTACTCTCATCCAAGAACACTCTCCCCTCTCTCCCCTTTGAACAGCATATAAGTTAAGTGTCTCATATTAAATAAAAATAATTATTACCCAACTATATGAGGCCAGCCACACACACTTTTCATCTTTCCTTCCAACATTTCAATTCTTATCAAATAAGACCCAAAAAAGTTTCATAATGTAATTTATTAATTGTGGCTATATTAGTTTAATAAAATATTGGTTTCCACATTTTACTCCTTAAAAGAAGTTTTGTCTTCTAAACTAGACGTACCTTACTACTTAAATAAATATGGATACTTCTCCATCGTCTATTTTTTCGCGTCCCCATGTAGCTTCTTGTGTCGAGTGATTTTGCCATAGTACCTTGACTAAAGAAACTTTCTTACTCATTAATGTCTACTCCTTCCTATCCAAAGTTTGAAGTGGTTGTTCCATGGGGACGCGAAAAATCTATATGTCAAGTCTCCACGAGTTTGAAGTAGTGAATAATCTATCACATGATTTGCATTTGGTACATATTTCGGCATCGAAACGTGGAATTCATGATGTACGCTTGCTAGCTCTTGAGGTATGGATACTTTATAAGCAACTTCTCCCACTCACCCCAAAATCTCAAAAGGTCCAACAAAATCTCGGGCTTAATTTACCCTTCTTTCCGAACCTTATCACTCCTTGGTTGGAGATACTCTCAAGAACACATGGTCTGCTGGTATCTGCATATTCTGAGTACTCTGAGTTGTCTTGAGTCTCTCCCTCATTAACTTGACCTTTTCTCTGGTAATATGTACAATCTCTGGTCCAAGTAGTCTTTGTTCTCCAAACTATACACAACAAATAGGTGACTTGCACTTTCCACCGTAAAGAAACTCATACAATGTCATGCCAAAACTAGTTTTATACATTCATTTCTATAGGACAAAACTCTAGAATTGTGTTTTTTTTCCATGGAAAATGTACCCGAAACAGATTCAGAAACTACAACCCATAGTTTGGCCAAAAACTTTTCACTTGGGTGCAAAGGAAAAAAACACTGAAATCATCATTAAAATAACATTACAATTATTTTACACGAGACTAGCTGGTCTACCAATACTCATGCCACTAAACAGAACAATAGGTCCTTAGAAGATGGAAAAATGTCCTTGCTGCTGACGACTAACAAGTATTAACCAATAGAGCTGCATGGGTGTTTGCATGGGTGAGTGTTTGGCAAGGACCAAACCAATACAAATTAAACAATGGGCTGTTCTTACAGCCACACGACCTACAAATTACAGGAGAGTGAACTGAAGCTTCTGGTACTCGAGTTCAGATGCCTGTGTTTGGTATAGAACATGTCTACATGCTCAAAAATACAGGTAGTCTCCAATTGGGTTATCAGGTGAGAGGGCCTGTTGCCACATCCACAAGCACAACCAAGCAATGCTAGTTCAATCAGATCAAACTCCACAAATTGCCACATCATGACTCTCAATCCATGTTGTTCCAATTAAACTGAAGCCAATTTAGCTAAAACAAATGTCACCAAGCTACAAGTATGTCTGGTGGATGTGCATAATGTATGTGGTTGGGTGTGAGAGTTCATGTATCTCATGTTTAGTTTCATATTATCAAGTTACCAATACATGCATCATAGCAGTTGATGATAAAGAAAGGATATAGAAATCAGCATGGAAAACCCAAGGATAGAATAAGCTTGCGATGATGTGAAACATTCAAACTCGCCAAGCTACTTGTGATCAAGTTGCCTAGGTTCATCCATATAGAAGAGCATCTCTATCATTTGTGAAAAGTAAAATTACGAGTCATACTGACACAAGGTCAGAAAGTACTAGTAGATGTTTTCTTCCTCTCATTGTAAAGAATTGCAATGATCATTTGATCAACCCTTAGTGATGTACTGACATTGGCGAGCTTTATTTGTGGACATGCAAATATAAATGGTGTCATTGATGCAAAATGTCATCCTATGGACCATTCACTATTTATGAAAAGGAATAGATGGACTACTAGTTTGAAACAACAAAGTTAAATAAGAACAACATCGTACATACTAATGGAAATGACACAATATATTTTAGTATTGACAAATTTTCAAAACAGATATCAAAGGATTAATACCTGAGCGACTCTTTCAATCTCAGACAGCAATAATCCTTTACGAGCCTCCGGTATCTTCAGAAAAAGAACTCTCCGAATTTCTT
Source organism: Agave tequilana (assembly GCA_038442645.1). Lineage (NCBI taxonomy): Eukaryota > Viridiplantae > Streptophyta > Magnoliopsida > Asparagales > Asparagaceae > Agave > Agave tequilana. Next base: position 54,269 of record JAVJIF010015327.1, read on the forward strand.
CATTTTCATGCACAAGGAAATAATGCCAGAGTATGCAGTGAATGTCACTAACGGCAATAAATAATCATGTAGGGAGAGATAACCAATGGTTTGCAATTCAATGGAAGATTCAACATAAAGGAAAATGAACTGTTATCAATGAGTGAGAAAACGGCATCGAGTTTAATAACATTCTAAAGTAAAAAAATTCAGTGTCACTTTCCATTAGGTAATGAACTTGATTCCACTGTAAAGCATTGGTATGATATATACTACAAACATAACTATTAATTAAAAACCAAATCACTAATATGAAATTATTCTGACACTGCTTGAACTTAAAATAATTAATCCAGGCCATTTAGTTACTACACAACTTTGCCATTATTTAAACTATACGCTGATTTATAATTTGCTTCGTTTCCCAGATTTTATGGAAACAAGAAGGCTCAAAAACCTGAAAGTGAAGAAACGATGTGTGGTCAATTCTATAGAAAACCAGTTTTAAGAAAAACTGAAACTTCAGCAACCTATATCAGAACAAAGAGGAAAGAGAGAAAACAAAAAGGGAAAATAAAATGGCTTCCAAACCCTGCTTTCATAGAAATAATGGGTAAGTAGACAAAGATAAAAGCTCTCTCAAAAAGCTAAATATAGATAAGCGGCACAATATAATAGATAAACACGGCAGCAGATCTCCTAATAGATTAATAAATTTCCATGTCCTGTTATCATCACTATCTAAACCATTCCCATCTACTGGCTGTACACCTGATCTCAACCCTCTAAACAGGCACCAAATTCATGCCAAGAAAACAATGGTGAAGAGACGAGATTGACATAAATCCTACGAGGCCATTTCGAGGGTACCGTAAGATTCATACAAGGGTTGAATTTCAGGGCGCAGGCACAGTTAAAAATAGAGTGAAAAGATCATAAGGGTTTATTTCAAATAATAACTTGTTATATTATAAAAAAACATAGATTAACCTAGCTCACATGTTCCAGCTTCCTGCTTTCAGAAAACAATGGTTACTACACGTAAGTGACAGTATAAGATAACAAAATGTCCTAATGGATTCATAATTTATTAAAGGGATTTTCAGATATGTACACCCAAATCTCTATATTTCAAAATTTACCCTTCAAATCATTGATGTTACTAATTTATCCTTTAAATCTTTTGATTGTCAAAAATGTAACCCTACTGTTAGTTTTTTGGATGGAATATGAACAAAATACCTGTTATACCCTTATGCATTTTTTAAAAAATGAAAAAAAAAAGAAAGAGAACCAGAGAAGTCTCTCTCTCTCTCTCTCTCTCTCTCTCTCTCTTTTCCCATAGCCTCTCTCTCTCATCTCATACACCCCCCCCCCGGCAGCCCCTCTCCTCTATCTACTTCTCCCCTCTTTTAAAACAACCAAAAGTTTATTTCTTTGATTATTTTTTTTTGAAAGTTCTATTTGAGAAGAGAAAGAGTAGGGAGGAAGAAAAGAAGAAATATGAAGAGGGTAAATTAGTCATTTTTAGTACTTTAGCAGCAAAAAAAAAATACTCTCTTTTGATTCTAAATCAGTAAGAGCAGGGGTATAATATATTTATTCAAGAGATTTGAGGGGTAAATTAACAACACCAATGATTTGGGGTCAAATTTCTAGATAGGTATATATCTGAAAACCTTTATTAAATCATGTTATAAAAATCGAGTTTGACCAGTAAGTTGTTTATTACAAAAGAGCTGCGTGCATTACCTGTTATCATTGTATTCAAGACCATATGCCCACTTTTAAGTTTGTGACAATTCAATGATGATTATATATTTTCACAAACTTCATATTAGAGCATATTCACTTCATGATTTTAATAGCATAAAATAGAAGCAGTATTTCCAGCAAGTATCCATGGTGCACAAAGGTAAATAACATGAGCATATAAATTCCAAAAGTTTTGACATCGAAAAGTTCATCATACGCAGAGGAATATTTCAGTGTAATGTAATAAGATGAAATAAAAATTACCCGGTATAATAGCATATATAAAACTGATGATCTGGCTGGCCAAGGCTAAGTGCTTCGAAGTTATAGACTTTAAACCTGATACCTGAAAATTCCAAATTCACATAATCACAAATAAGTCCATGTCATATGTTAGTAAGATCTGGTCAGCATCAATCTTATTTCCCTACTTGTCTTGCATGCAATTTTTCTATGGTTAGTTAAGTGGAAATTTTGATATGTTTTAGATATAGAACACAATCAATTACAATATATCAGAATACACATTACCCAACAGATACCTATTTGTGCCTAAATTTTCAAATACTACAAAAGACAACAGACAAAGGCAAATTAACAAATAAACAATTCCCCCACCACACACATGAACACACACTTGCTGCACGAGAAAGCATGCACGCACGCAACATCTCGACACACGCACAGACAAAAGGCAAGTTAAGAAATAAACAATTCCCCATCACACACTTGAGCACACACTTGCTGCACGAGAAAAATTGTGCACACAACATCTCGACATGCACACACACACACGGGGAGGGGGAAGGGAGGGGAAGGCTGGGACAAAAGAAACGGAAAAGAAAAGTGATTTATAGCTGATAAATAGTTGTATTTTTTAAGACTATATATACATAAAAATTGGGAGAGGCTTTAATACTCCTAGGGCATAACTAAGCTAGTTATGCTCACCTATAAAAGTGTGCAATATACAAAGATATTGGAATACATTCATCTTCTTGATTTACATATTTTAAAAAGCATATAAACAAAAATTCATATGTTTTGAAGTTCAATTGCTCATACGTCAAGTGGTTGTAAAATGAATGATTTTCAAATGTTAGAAAATCGTTTATTTTGCCACCACTTAAAAATAGGTAAATGATCTTCAAAATTCATATTTTTTATATATAAAGCTTTTAAGATATGTAGATCAAGATAAACAGAATGGATTATCTAATTTCATTGCACAACATGCATTTTTGGAGGTGAGGATAACTTGCTTAGTTATACCCTAGGAGTATTAAAGGTGTATATATATATAAATATATATATAATATATATATATATATAATATATATATAGAGAGAGAGAGAGAGAGTTGAGCTGGGCTACTTTTGGGAGTATCAAGAATGTCGATACTCCCACTTTGATTTGGTTCATACACCATTCATATGTAAGATCCAAACCGTTGGATGTGATCTACTAACTATAAACTAATTAGAAATAACATTTCACATATTTTCGTTATCATTTACTCGTTCATCAAAGTGACTAAATAGACATTTTGAGAGACCTAAAAGCTGCTTAACTTTGAGACCACTTTGATGAATGGGTAAATGAAAACGAAAATCTGTGAAATTTTATTGCTAACTAGTTTATAATTAGTAGATCACATCTAACAGTTTGGATCTTGCATATAGGTGGTGTATCAACAAATCAAGTATCGACATTCATGATATTCTGAAAGTAGCCTAGTTCAATATATATATATATATATATATATATATATAATATATTATATATATATATATATGAGCTTAAGCACATGTAAACTTATATGTGTTGGAGCTCTTTCCAATAGATGATTCATACCGTTAATCATGATCTACATACACTGAAAGAGTTTGAATGAAAATCAATGAGTTTCGGAGTTTATTTGCTCATCCATATGTGGTTGTAAATTGAACATTTCTGTGAATAGAACAAGTTTGTACCGCTTGATAAATGGTTAAAGATCTCCAAAATCCATTATTTTTCATTCCTACTACTTGAGAATATTTAGATCACAATGATCAGCGTAGATCAAGATCCACACGTGGAAACTAGGGGCAGCACACATCTTTTATGAATATCAATCCCTCGCAACAAGTGATCATGCTCCTCTACTGTTACATCTTATTGGACAAGCTGAGACAGGGCCAAAACCTTTCAAATACTTCAATTATTGGATACAATGTCAAGGTTTTTAAACAGGATATTGTTGCTGCATGGTTGACTAAAATTAGAGGATCTCCCATATTTCAGATTGTCATGAAGCTCAAAGAAGTGAAAAAGGCTATTAAGGAGTGGAGGAAAGGTGAAACTATCAATACAAGGGCAAGATTGACTCTATCAGGACTAAAAGCATTACACACTACAATGGGATCCAATGCATTAAATACACAGTGACGGAATGAAGAGCAAACAATGAAGAAGGAATTGCAAAATGGCTCTCTCTTGAGGAAGATCAGATCAGGCAAAAAAGTCGGGAGAATAGGTTGTTACTGGGTGACAGAAATTCAAAATTCTTCCATTCAGCTGGCAAAATTGGACAATACAGAAACAAAGTCAATCAGTTGTTAAATAGTGATGGTGAACTGATTCAGGATACAACTACAATCAGAAATTTAGCCCCAGCCTTCTATCAGAATTTGTTCAATCAATCTTCTTATAGGAAATTCTTTCCAGAGGTTGTGGTGAAGAAAATTTTGACACAAGATGAAAAGAGATGGATTGTCAGGCCAGTAACTCAGAGAGATCAAATCTGCTTTAGTTCAGATGAACCCAGTCAAATCACCAAGACTAAACGGCTTTAATGCAGCATTTTATGAGAAAAGTTGGTATATTTTGGGTGCTCGCATCATTGAAGGAGTCATAAGCTTCTTTAAATTAGGGAAAGAGGTAAACCATACTTTCCTTACTTTGATTCTTAAGGTTACTAATTCTTCTCAATTAGCTGATTTCATGTCCATATCTTATTGTAATGTCTATACAAGATTATCTCAAAAGTCTTTAGCAATAGACTCCAAGTTGTCTTCAGTGATCTCATCTCTCCAAACCAGTGTGCATTTCTTAAAGGAAGGCAAATTAATGACGACTCTTTATTGGCACATGAGTTAGTCAGAGACTTTAAGAAGAAAATGGCTCCTAAAGGTTGTTGCTTGAAACTTGGCTTACAAAAAGCTTTTGATAGCATCAATAGGGATTTTGTGACCTTCATAATGGAAAGTATGAGGTTCCCAACTAAATGGCTATACTGGATCAGAGAGTGTATCCAAGGTTTAAAAACTCAGCCGTTCCGGTTTCGACTTGTCTGAGTCGGAACGGGAAAGACCGAGTCGAAACCGGAACGGCCTTTCCCGTTCCGAGACCGGTCCACAAGTCAACCTATTGCATTATTTTGCTTGACTCGGGACCGACTCGGCCGAGTCACTCGAGTCGTCGGCTCCGAGTCAAGGCCAACTCGGCCGAGTTAGCCCCGAGTTGAAACCGAGTCAAGCCAAAATTTCATATAATTAATTTCATATAATTTAAATTTTTACTAGAAAGGTAGAGCTAATCTTTACTTTTGTGAAAAGAGTAGTTAATTTAAAATTAATTAATTTCATATAATATACTAAATTATGCATTTATTTTGATATTTTAATACCGCGACGCATGTATTTATGCATTATCTTCATATTTAGTGTGCTAGGTGATATATTTTGGACATGTTATACGTAAAGTTTGATGTCTACATTTTTTTTTAAGATTTGTCGTGATTTTTTTCAGAATTTTTTCAGCCCTCTATGTAGCGCTTTGCGCGTGTCGCCCGAGTCGGGGCCGCGACACCGCAACCGATATGGAACGGTGCCCTTCGAGTCGGCGGTCGCGACCGCGACTTTGAACCATGAGTCTATTTACACCAACTTTCACTGTAATGCTCAATGGCTCACCCTCTGGTTTTATCTAAAGCAACAAAGGAAACAGACAAGGTGATCCCCTCTCACCTTACATTGTTGTGCTTGTCATGGAGTATTGGTCTATTATTATGGATTTAGCTCTGGTTTCTGGGAGAATTTCAACTATTAGAGGAGGTCCCGCTAACTATGTCACTCACATCCTCTTTGCTGTTGATTAGTTTTTGTTAAAGCTAACAAAATCTTCTTTGATTGAGTTGAACTCTTTGTTGGATGCCTCTCCGCCTCAACACTGGTTTAAATGTTAACAAGTCCAAAAGCAGAATTTTCTTCAGTAAAGGATGCACTAACAAGGTACAATACAAGAACATCATTGGCTTTTCTGAATGTTTTTTTTCCCCTTCCATGTATCTAGGCATGACTCTATCTCCTGTTTATTTAAATCCTAGACACTTCTCCTCTCTAATAGATAAGTACAGAAAGAGACTTGAAGGGTGGAGCAAGTACAGTCTATCACTTCCTGGGAGAGTAGAACTTGTTAAGTCAGTTATTCATGGCATGATTGCGTATTGGATATAATGCTATCATTTTCCTGTTTCAGTTTGTAAACAGTTGGAGAGTTTATGTGCATCTTTTCTTTGGAAGCGTCAAATGCATGCCTGGAGCTGGTCTGCGATTAAACCAAAATCTGAGGGTGGGCTAGGCATAAGAAGCATACAAGACATCAATCAAGCAGCAAGTATTAAAGAGTCTGGAAGTGTTGTAACTCTACATCAATTTGGGCTTCTTCGATGCAAAATCACTGCATAAAGAGCTCTCAAATCTGGAATGCTCAGGTTCACCCTATGGACTCTTTTGCTCGGAAAGATATACCCACAGCTAGACAGCTAGCCTTCCTGCACATGTAAAAGGATCAAGAAGACAAATGGCTTTGGACTGCTACTCCTACTGGCAAATTCACTCTTAGCTGTGCTTGGATTATTGTTAGACATCCTGCTCCTTTATTTGAGCTAAGTAATTTGGTGTAGTTTCTCACCACAGCCAGAATGGTGGGTGGGGGGGGGGGGGGGGGGGGGAATTCAATTGTGGATCAAGATATATGTGTTTTGTGCAATGACGAATCAAAGACAATCAATCACTTATTTTTTATTCAGCCTATATATGGACATTGTGCAACTTAAGCTTGTACCGCCTCCAGCAATGGGTACACTACAGGAAGAAGCAATGGCAATCATGACTAAGTTTAGAAAGAAGACCAAAATTTATGTGCTTGCCAGGTTGGTTATCAATAGAGCTGTCTAGCATTTATGAAAAGAGAGAAATATGAGGGTGTTTCAACAGCAAAAGTAGAATAAGGTTATTCTATTCAAGAGTCTATACGAGGATATTCATTATACCGCAAGCCTGCCCACTGGAAAATCTCTGATGATAGGAAAGAGGAAGAGGTTTTGAGTAACTGGTCATAGTTAGCTCCATTCTGTTTTTCTTTGTTTTGGTGCTATGCTATATCCCCTAAATTTTGTATCTCTTTCATAGTTGTGGTGGATGACTAGGTCCCCTCCCCCCTCTATTATTGAGGTGAAAAATATGGGTAATCATAGCTAGCTTGTTATGTATTGTGTGTAATCTAGTTTCAGTATTAATAAAATTTCCTCACCTTTCATAAAAAAAAAAACATGCGAGAGAGATTATATATTTTCACCTAGAATTCTGCATATTTCCCTACACGACCTTTTGTCTGTGGATTATTTGGCAAATATACCCTTCCAGTAACTTGCAGGTAATGGAAACCCAAACAATTGTGTGAACTTTAACAAATTAAACTATAAGTCACTTGAGTTTGGTACTTACAGAACAAAAACTACCCTCAACTTATCCATCTTTAGGGCACGGCAAAAAGCACATAACCGAGTACCTAATTAAACTTGGAGATGGTACGAATATATGAGACCAAGTGCCTCGTCAACACACGCTTCTCATATGGATATTCAAGGGTCTTCTCTTGAAAACTTCGAAACTTAAACAAGTCACATGATTAAATTTGTTAAAATACATTGTTACAGTGATTTTGGTATCTACAACATATTTCAAAAATCAGGTCATCTAAGCAAATGCAAGCATAATATAATATATGTAACCTTTGAAAAACATAATGACATGTGCAGAAAATCCAAATGAAAAAAAGGACAACTCTCCTTTCAATCTAATATCACGGTTTCTATCTTAAATTTTCAACTTCCAAACTCAACTACCACACAACAAAGCACCCACATGAGCGCACACAACTCTGAGGATTCCAATATCAGTTTTCATCCTTTTTTTTGTTTTAGTTCACAACTGATTTAGCTGGTCGTGGGAAATGGAAACCACAAAGTATAGCGAATATATAAATAATGATAAATTTGATAACTAAATAGTATAAATAAATAATATAACAAAATTCATGTGCAGATTCTGGAAAAACGTAAAATTCTAAATGCTCCAATGTGCTCTAGTTACAATAAACCAAACCCCTTAGAAATTTTGAGATGTGACTGCATCTATAGTTACTTCCACAATAATTAGATGATATGCCAAATTGATTGCAGTACCTGCATGGCACCAGCACCAAGAACAAGCTGACAAGTCCGTGTGTTGAAAAGTTTAAGGATTTCTGCAACGCGGTGAACTACTTCAGATGACAGTGCTGGCAAACATTTACTAATGTCAACATACTCCGCTAACATCTTCAACAATATTAATCCACTGCAAATAAATTGTCCCAAATAAGAGTGAGCTACAAGATAAGTCTGTAGGAAAAAAAAGTATCATTCATGGTGTTAATATGCCAAAAAATAACTAAATCCATAATAAGGTCACACACACAGAAAAACAGTAAGAACACAACACAAAAAAGAAAATTGAAAAGGTGGCTAGATTAAAACATACTAAAAGACAATGCATTTGTTTAAAAGATCTGATACTCTCTGCTAGATCCAAATATCATAAATTTTAGAATATATTGGCGCAAAACAAATATGGATGGTTCCATAGAAGAGGCAGTTAAGGTTATTATTTGACGAGGGAACTAAGTTACGCACCAGTTTACCATGTGATAACCAACACCTCCATAGACAAGAGTTTGAGTAGCTCGTGCATGATCATTTGTATTTCCATCAGCATTGCAGGCTGGAGCTGAGTCGACATCTTTTTCTTGATTTGACCCAGATACTGACATAGAAGAAATTTCTTTGACATGACCTGCAGTTTTCTCCACCATTTCATTCACATTTACAGGCTGGCAACAGAAACGGCAGGAATAACCATTTGTAAACGGAGATTGCCCGAGAGAAACTCACTACTATCTGATGGTACTTCACTGGAGGAAAGTGAAGAGAGAATGGCCTGAATTCATCTGGGACGTCGACTGAAACCCAAGTTTCTTGATCGAGAACAGCCTTGATCTTTACCATCTATAAGACAACAAAAAAATAGTCAGAATGACTGTAACACACACATTAACAAACAGATAAACTCAATGTTGTAAAAATCACTTTGGCATAAAGAATTCCTAAAACACGATCAAGTGGGCCCTTTGGCTTATTTTGGACCTCACAGGTAATGTCTCTCTCTGTGGCAAAACACATCATCCTACATCTTTGTTTCGGTCCTTTCCCATTCTAAAGGAGTTTAAAAGGCTGCTCCTATTTGCACGAGCTTGACCTGTACTACTAGGAAAAAAAATGTGGTTAGTGTTTTGCTAACTGGCTGTCAAGGTTTTATGGCATGACCCTCAATGTTCCATCAGCCAGAAATTTGGCACCAACTCATAAAGGTTAGATGTCAGATCTGCAACAAGCAATAGGGCATGAAATTTTTTCTGTGGAGCTTTCTTGAATTTAGAGTTCTCCCCAATCAACCCCATGGTAACGAAAAAGTATTAGATAATGTTGACTTTACATGGCAGAATACAGTAAACCAATGAAAAAGAAAGGGGGAAAGATGCATTAGCACACATCTGACTGACTCGAGATTCATGCTGAAAATCAACGAACGCCTTGGATTGTGACTGTAATGTCCCTCGAATGCTATAGCCCAGCCTCCCACCAATCTGTTTAAGAGAACTTTGTCAAAGCATGTAAGTTTACATTAAAAAAAAAGCACTATCAACAAGTAAACCTACCTTCTCTGTAGTTGCTATGAAGTCCTGAGTTATGTTATAGATAGTTAGAAACTCTTGGAGTCTTAATTTTGGATGAAGAAGAGCACGAACACCAAGGAGCTTAGCCCATCTTCCATGAGCAGCATCACATGCAGCAAAAACAGCTTCTGTGTTTTCCCGCAATACATCAGCACTGAAATTAATAGCCATTATTAGAATGCTTAAGAACTGGTATACCAGGAGAAGATAAGTTGATATAGATAATATATGTTTCTTTGTAGATATGTTAAAGAAAAAGAACATAGATAAAAGGAAATTCACATACATAAACCGGGCATTTAAGACAAATAGCTCGTGCTGGGAAATATAACATTAGAATAGTTCAATGAGAAACCAATCAACTGCATTAGAAGTATTTGATTCATGGAAAAAGAAATGCTAATCTATTAAAATTTATATGCCAAGGACATTTAAATTTAAGAAACAAAGTAAACGAGTCGATGAATAATAAAGCAAGAAACCTTCTTAAGATTTGTCAGCAACTTAGTTGCAGATAGACATACTTTAGGTAAGACCAATAAAGTTTAGATAAGATTACTACCAAGGTGCAAATCTTGGAAATGGTACCAGTTCTGATCCCTTTCTCTGGTAAGGGTATCAAGAATTCCAGCTTTTGGATTGAAATAAACTATAACATTGGTTTCAATAGCTTAGAAATATTAAACAATTAAAACTTACAAAAAGTTAATGTCATATGCAAGGCTTTGACATGCTTTAAATTTTAAAATTATCGCAGATTGGCATGGGTTTTGATCAAATCTTGTAAAGGTTTCCTTTCATGTTGAAATTTTGAAGTTTTTAATTTATTTTCATTTGTTTCTTCCTATTTTAATATTTTTATTACATGACCATTTTTTTTAAAAAAATAACTTTCATAATTCTTTTAAGTTCATTTAGTTTAAACTTTTTATTTTAGTTTCTATAGATTTTTTGGAAGTTTTTATAATTTGCATTATAAAAAGGTTACTTACATAGCTATCTCATTTATTTTTCTTATGTTTAAATTTTTTTTACAAATAAAACTTTAAGTTGAAAATAATTATTAAGTAAATGTAGATGGGTTGAGTAGCAAGTAAAATTTAATTATGTTTTGGTTTGTGCTTGGGTTTAGAATTATCATTCACTTCTCAAATGTTTAGGCAAAATATTAATCTCGTAAACAGTAAAAGAAATAATACCCTCTTGTTAAAGTATATGGAAATGTGTTGAGTAGTAAAGTGTACTTCGTTGGGGAAAATATATTAAATATTAAATTGTTCTAGGACAACTGCTAGTAAAAAGTTATATACTTCATGGGTTAATATGGGGAACAATAATATGAATTGAGTTTGGATCGGATTGGGTCTGCTAATACTTGAATCAGACACAACCTCAACCAAAACCCAATTAAGTAAAAGTTAATGTGCACTCACTCTCCCTCTAACTATAATCCTAAAGTCAACAATGGAAGTCGCAAAGCAAGCAGCAGCAGCACCGAATAACAAGTAGATGTCCCTAAGTTTTATTTTCATTCTGCCCTCAATCCTGTTGCTTCTTCCATTTTCCCCTCCTATTCTGGTTTGGTCCATCTTGTTAACATCTTCTGTTTTCGGTTAGTTGTGGGGAAATTTCAGGCTGGAACTGGCCTACACTATAAAAAAATGTCTGACATAACACAACTTATGCCCGCACCAGATTTTAAGGGTTGTTTTGGGCAGCCCCTTCAAAATCCAATCAGAATCGGCTGATTGGTATCGATATCCACCAAAATTAAACCTATATCATTAACTTCTTCTCTGCTAGGGTTTTTTGAAGCATGTAGCCAGAAACTTTTCAGATTCAATTAACTCTGCCTCTGAAGAGCAAATCTGCAGGAATGTGTGATATGGATTGCATCATTTAGCATTCAAACAAGATTGTTTTGCAGTATATAGATCAAAACTTGAAGCGAAAAAGCTCAAGAAAACTCGAAAATTTTTGTGACTAGTTATTGCCCTGATTCTGACTGTTTAGGTTGGGAAAACTAACTTAAAGCATTTAGTGTTAGGTGTCAGCTTCCCGTTCCCTTATTTTGCTCGCCTACCTTTTTTAGGATACGAAAGGAGCAGCCGGAAATGGATGTCCCCACTGTTTGATTTGCAATAGAATAACCAAAAGATACATCACGGACCAAGGACATAAAAGAGCATAAAACCCACAATTCTCAACCAATTTTCTATTGAAACACCAAAACAAGATGATGGATCCAAAAGCATTCCTAATCAGGATAGTATAAAGCAAAAGAAGGAGAAATCATTATCAAATTAAATCAAGAAAAAAGGTGGGCATCAATGTAGACTATGGAGAAGGATAAGATAAGATCATAGAATAGATAGCTTGGTTGAGTGTACAATGCACATATGAAACAATACAAATACGGGATGCAGATACAGGACACTAACAAGGCAAAAATTTTAAACAACCAAAATATCGATATGGATATGGCATGTGCTACCTTTTCTAGTCTCTCTTTCTCAATCATATACATAAGACACGTATGGGGGGCAAGTGGTAGAAAGCGTCCAAATCTAACCAGCAACGACTCATTGCACAAGAAACATGTTAAGTCGACAATGTATGGTAAGTATCATGTTCTGTCCAACCACAGTTTTTCCTAGTTACAAATCCATAACCTACAAACTTGCGCCTGACACAATGCATTTCAGATCATTATCAGGAGATACTGAGATGTTTCAAAATACACCCATCCATCCTCATCATCATCTACGCCTTTTTCCGAACAAAAATGGATCAAATATGAAACACAGTGCTCATAAAGGACTTAACAGTATCTTATAACTGGCTGTAACCAATCTAAATAGACGCCAAATGCTATGTCAAGAAAATATTGACAAGAAAGTGGATAGCCATAAATCCCAAAAGGCCAATTGACGGGTAGGAAATCCTACCAAATAGGTCATGTAGTTTAAGGTTGTGCAACCAAGGAGCCATCCTCCAAAACTCTCCTAGACAACAAAAGTCACGAAAGAAGAAGATGTTTGCTATGGGGAATAACATAGGACACGCAAGATGCCAAGGGTGAAAAAGAAATACATTTTCAAAAACCAACAACAACAACAACTAAGCCATTTGTCCCAAGTATTTGGGGTAGGCTACATGAACCAAAAGAGAATTACGCCGGATCGGGCACATGGATCAGCTTTCTCACTCATTCCTATCAAGCAAAAACCAAATGCAAAAATAATTGAATTGCAGCATTAGGTGACACCAAAAGTTTTAAAGATTGATACATTAGAACGGCAAAGTGGCATCAATCATTGATGAAGATCTAACTCACAAAGGTTGTTTCTGTTATCAAAATAAATGTTTAAGTCAGTGTAGTCACACAAAGAAATTATGCTATCGCCTGTCAAAATGCATATGAAGAGGATACTCTTCTAGTACAGGCTATATAAACAAGCAGAAGCAAGATAGAACTGAGCAACATGACAAAGCCATATAAAATTAGTAACAAGGGCTTACAGGAAATTCTTTGATGTATTAGGACTGGAAGACTCATTTATCCTTCCTTGAAAAGAAATTTTCGGACCGCCCCTCGGAAAAGAATATGCGGAATGTGAAACAACTTGACTCTCACTCTCTTCGGCCACAGCAGATATTACTGATACTTGTCCTCCCACCAAAGCCACAGAATCAGCAGCATAACAGCCATCAATGTTTCCCATAATCCATTCAATAACTTTTTTAACTTCCGAAGCTCGCAGTAAATGTGCCTGTATTCACTAAAAGATAATAAATTATATTACATCATATGTAGGTGTGCATGGATGTATCCAATGGCAGATTTGATAACACACATATTTGTATACATACAAACATTGTGTGTGTGCACGCGCATGTGTGTTTTAGAGAGGCATGCATCTCTGCAAGGATTTGAACTCAAAGCTTACACATGAAAAGTGAATAGGGATATCTGTCACTTGAACTGCAAACTTTTCATCAGTCAAGAAAAGTAAACTTAACACCTCTACACGCATACTTCTTCGAGATATGGGTAAGTCAAATTTTCAAAGGGCAATTTTTCAAAAAAACCCTCATCTTAAAAATAATTCCAAAAATTGACCTCCTCAAAAAGTAGTTTCAAAATAGACCTCGGACACCACGTCTGCTTGGCCCGCGAGCGTTGGCGCTGGCGCCAGCGGGAGACAGTTAATT
>JAVJIF010015328.1:0-93891 GCA_038442645.1 Agave tequilana
TTTCACTCTGAAGTTGATTCAATATAGGAAAGACCGCTGAAACCCTTCTGAGCTATGAATAGGGTGCGCGCGCGCACGCTTCTGTTACTGTTTGGGTTGCTTATTCATTATACGCTATGAATACTTTTTCTGATTGAAATATATAATATTCCTCTTGACTTGTCTGCAGGGTGGAGAGCTTTGCTCTTTGAGATATGACTTAACTGTTCCATTTGCACGATACCTTGCCATGAACAATATCAGCGCATTAAAAAGGTACCAGATAGCTAAAGTATACAGAAGAGATAACCCGTCAAAGGGGAGATATCGTGAATTTTACCAATGTGACTTTGATATTGCGGGCCAATATGAACCAATGGAACCTGATTTTGAGGTCATCAGAGTTCTGACTGAACTGCTGGATGAACTTGATATTGGTGACTATGAGGTACTTGTTTCATTGGCGGGACCTTTCACACGTACATCATGATAACTTCTAATGGTTTTCAAAACTACGACTTTGTTAGCTAAGATTTCTTTCTTTCATATTTCAAAACTACTAACAAAGGTATCTTTCTTTCATATTTCTATTAGTATATGCTATGCTATGGTCAGTATACAAGCGGGTGTTGCAGTGTTCCTGCAGGTACTGAATGTTCAAATTTTTTTGCTATTGCAGATAAAGCTGAACCATCGAAAGTTACTGGATGGGATGTTGGAGATTTGTGGTGTAACTTCTGAAAAGTTTAGAACAGTTTGTTCCAGTATTGACAAATTGGATAAGCAATCATTTGAACAAGTTAAAAAAGAGCTGGTAAGGATTGCATTTCGTGTTTAATTAACTAAATAGTTACTGCAACTACCAACTCAATTTAAATGAGTTCTCTATTTATAATATTTTGTGGACATTACATGTACTTAGGCTAGAGTTTCTGTTAATTTTATTGGATAACAATTTTCTATTCCCAAAGTTTTGAGGTACTGAAGCTTCAATTTTAGGTGTTGTTTACATAAATAAAACTTTTGTAATTCTTCCATTATAACAGCACGTAGTGAAGGCCTTGGAATTTCTTCTATTATGTTTCACAAGATATACAAGTGAATGACATTTCACTAATTTTGTGCTATTGTGTATCGTTGTATATTATCTGAAAGCTTTAAGTTTAAATACTTGCATTATTAATCCAAAAAATGCATTAAAATTTATTTACAAAACGATGTTTGGATTTTCAGGCTCATTTGAACAAATAAAAAAGGAACCAGTGAGAACTGCATTTTAATTAATTTAACAGTAACCGGCCAGTGAGCCCTTTCACTGGTAAAGGGGTGGGTGTGGGTTGTGGGGAGTCCAGGTTTAAGTTCTGGTTATGGCTTATGTTTCAAACAAACATACAAAAAAAAAAAGGCCTTAGTAGTACTGCAGATTCCATCTTATTTTTAATGAGTTCTCAATCTTTATGCATTTGACATTCCATGTGGCTTACTGTTTGTGTTAATTCGTCCCAACATTTGCCATTCACAAAATTTTGAGTAACGGAAGCATCGTTTTAGGAGAATAATGTTCTTAACTTAAATAATACTTTTGTTTCTTCCATTACAGAAGCATGTAGTCAGGCCCTCATAGTTTTTTCCATTATGATGCCACTTTATTAATTCTCTAGCGATTGTGTTTCATTTCATGTTATCTAAATCTTTAATACTTGCGGCAGAAAAAGCATGGCATTCATGTAAAAATGATATTTGGAATTCAGGATTAGACAGTTATAGCCAGGTTGCTTCTTCCAAGAAATAGAAATTGGCTTTTTCACAAGTTAAGACATGTTTGTTTTGGTGGGATGCTGTTGCCTTTTGTTCTGAATGCTTCAGTATTTGTGATTATTTTGAAATGGTTTTCTTTTAAACTTGTAAACTGATATCCGTATTTTTGAAGGTGATTCCCATTTTCCTGTCTAATTTAGAATTTTTTTTTTTTGGGAAACCTAGGTGGAAGAAAAAGGCTTGGCTGTTGAAACAGCAGAAAAGATTGGCACGTTTGTTAAGAAAAGAGGACCACCGCTTGAATTGTTATCCGAATTGAAGGGCAGTGATAGTCAATTCTTGGAGAATAGTGGTTCCGTCCTTGCATTGAATGACTTGGAGATTTTATTTAAAGCTCTCCAAAAATCAAAGTGTCTAAACAAAGTAGTTTTTGATTTGAGTCTTGCAAGAGGCCTTGATTATTATACTGGGGTTATATTTGAAGCGGTTTTCAAAGGTTCTACACAGGTAAATATATATTTTGTGTCTTGAGCTGGTTGGCAGGAACATATTGTTATTTATTATCCTATAGTAGTACATCAGTTTGAAACATAAAAAGTTTGTGACTTCTGGTATATTTGTTGAATGCTTGAATAAATGTATACCTAGCCACCTGCCTAGCATGTTTACTTCTGAACACTGCTATGTTCGCATTCAAAACCACAATTGACTTGAACAATTGGGTTATTAAGATTATAACTAATGTTCAGGAGTGATAGTAACATTTCTTAATTCCTTCTTTGTAACCTAGATTTGGATCTTTCGGCTGTACAGGGTGCTTTGGCCGAGGCAGAAGAGTTACAGATAATTAGCAAGCCATAGGTAATGTCTTCACACTGACTGTGCCAACCAATGAGGCACTTGAGCTCCATATCACCTGTGCTGTATCTCTCTATGGAATCCTTTGTGGACATAGGCAAGGATTTCGTGTTTCACATGGACGCAGGGGGTAGAACATGGCAGTTTGCCAAAGTCCGGACACATGGATGTGGCTATATATGTTCATGTTTGTGAAAATACACCTATATTACATATATACTTTTGAGTTAGAATTTGTAGTGTTAAATATGTATAACATGCTTTGTTTTATGCACTTGAATTGATGAAGAAAGCTGGTATTGTTATTATAAGAGACATAAAATTCTTCAGTTTTAGTGTATTCCTTAACTGTCCAAACAAGTGCCACAGATGGATGTATGGATCACATCACACATAGATGTACATGAAATCTTCAATAAAGAGGACGTATCACAGCTTATTTCACCTTGGTATTCATCTGACAAGCTCTGACATCTATAGGGACAGTGTTGATGTTGTGAGCCTGGACTCTTGTCCTTAAGCATGCCATGACTGAGAAGAATTTCCTCTAGGTCAACCCCTTTGGCCTGAATATGTGTCCAGCTATTTGGAGGCATTCTAAAATATCATTTATTTTCTATTCTAGCAATTTTCCTATTCCAATCTGACCTGTTCATCCCTTGTAAGACTATCTGCTTATGTCGTGTCTGTAAGGTTGGTATCAACTTTTTATAGCAAAAGTTGGAAGCATCTGTATCTTTATCTTTGTCGAATGCTCCTTACATCTTTTCCTGTCATGTTCACTGAACGTATTTCCTTTGAAATGTTTCAATATTACTGTGTATGATGTCACACCCAAGGTGAAGGTGCATTACTCTTTGTGCATTGCTCTCTTAAGCTGTTCAACTGATACAGATTTGTTCGTGTGTGTGTGTGTGTTGCTTTTTGTTTGTTCTTTTGTTGCTTCTCGAAGTATGTTAATTTTGTGTCTCCAAAATTACTTGTCGGCATTTAGGTTGGCTCTATAGCTGCTGGGGGGCGTTATGACAATTTAGTGGGGATGTTCAGTGGAAAGCAGGTCCCGGCAGTTGGTGTCAGCCTTGGAATTGAGCGAGTATTTGCAATCATGGAAGGAAAAAGCCAGGTAAATAGCTTAATTTTTGTTTTCACCACTCATTAAGGTTAATATCTTCAATGGTTAGGAAAACCAGGTATTTATGTTCCCTAAGAATTCATGTAATTGGAAAAAAGGCTTAGTTAATTACAGTTGTATGCATCTATGAACATCAGGCTTAGTTAATTAGAGTTGTATGCATATGTGAGTGCAAGAATACTGAATATTTCTGAAGACAGCAACTTTGCGTACAGAGGTCACAATGAAAAGTTTGTATGAAGTGTGCAGGTTTTGTGGGTTAGCATAGTTGAATAGTCATGTGTAAAATTCTGCCGAACTACTTGGGTCCTTGGTGAATCGTGATAGGCATGTTTCTTACTGAAATCATGTTGTCATCATCATCTGCAAAAATTAGTCTTGCAATTTTGGAATTGTTGTGTAATGTCAACCACATTTTTTTATGTAGTTACATCCAGTACAAATTATGCATTCAAGTACTTGTGTGGATGCTTTTATTATAGCTTGTTGAACTGGAGAAAGTATCGAGTCATAAGCTTGTTTAATTTGTGTGAAGTTTTCATACAGTCTTTTAAGTCCATTTGTTTCTTAAAGTAGCCTCCATTGTTTCAATTACTATAACCATTAGCCGATGCCGATACCGATACCGATACCAAGAATTTAAACCTTGATTTTGATAGTGACCATAAATTTTGTGATATTTTTTATTATTCAACTTGAATTTCCATGTAATATGCATAAACCCCCTTCAATATACCACTTTGGTAACCCTAGTCTCCCATATGGCATGATCTTGGCTTGTCTGAGCTAACCTAATCTATCCCACATAAATTTTATGGCTACCAATATGTTAATAGTTTGCCAAGCATGTAATGCATGTTGTAGAAGAACAATCAAATAAATAATTAATACATTAATATTATATGTTCTTATGAAGTATATTATTTGGACAAAGAGCCATAACTTATTATGATTTGTAAGGTGTTCCTTATTTGGATTAGAGATTTGAAATATGCGTCACTTAAAGTTTGGACTACGAATAATTAATCTTTTGTTTTCCCCGTGGCATCATTCTCAGTAGTCCACCTATGTGAAGATGGACCCACCTCAAAATGCTGCTTAGATATGTCCCATTTTTTCTTTGGTGATCAATGGGAATCATGCCACATGGAAAAATTCCAGAGTCATCTAGACTTGAGACATATAGCCTACAATTGATTGAGACTTCTCTATTGTGTTTACTAGAGGAGAGGTGGAATCTACAAGAAAGCTTGGCCCCTGTTCAAATTTAGGTCAAGTTTATGTAACTGTGGATATTTGGATGGTAATTTGTAAGCACTGGTTGGAAGGTAAGTTGTAATGGGGGAAACTGTGAAAAATAGAGAAATTAAGGATAGATAATCATATTACATCTACACAAATGCCCATGTGAAAATTTAATTTTTCCAAAGTGTTGTCATGTCAGCAAATTCATTTTCCACATGGACAAATTTGACAATGGAATCCCTTTTCAAATATTCCAACTTCATCTTTTTGTAGTAGTATAGACATGTAAAGGAACAGTGGTAAAGTTATGCGGAAATAATTGAGATGTTATGTAATATACCGTGGAGGGCGGCTCAGGTTTGTACCTGAGGGTCTGAGTAATATGGTAGGAACCTAAGAGAATCTGGAAGGATAAACACAAAAAATGGAGCTCATTAGAAAAGTTGTCATTGTGAGGTTACAGATCTTCTTGTAAATTAATTGCAAAGAAGAAAAGTCCCTTCATATACAGATAATGCAGACTGGTTGGGCTTATTTGAATGGTAATTTGTAAGGATTGGTGTGGAATATAAGTTGTGAATGGGGTGGGAAACTGCGAAACAGAGAGTAGTAGGGATAATCATAGCACATCTACACAACTGCGTACGTGGAAATGAAATTTTCCTGAAGTTTGTGTCAGCAAATTCATTTTCCAAATTTCACAGTGGAATCCCTTTTCAAATATTCCAACTTCATCTTTTCAGAGCATTATGGATGTGTTCGGTTTTGTGATCTACTCTGGGGGAGGGATTGAGTTTGTACTGTGGTTTGAATAATACGGTATGAATCTAAGAAAATCCAGACTGACAAACTCAACAATGGAGCTCATGAGACGAGATGTATCATAGAGGTGGCTGCCTTTCATGTAAATGAATCTCAAAGAAGAAAACCCCATCATGTACATAATGCAGACTAGTTGTGGTCACAGAAATTAAGAAATATTCTTATGAGGGTTTTTCCTGGATTTCAAAGTCAAAGTTCTCCACAATTTGTATTTGAACTAATTTTAAATAATATTGTCTTATGCGAAAGGTCTAATCATAAATTTGAAAGAGTGCACTCAAATTTGAAAGTTTTGATATCATGATTTTAGGTGATTTGAAAGGCTAAATATTCATGAGACGAGATGTGTCTTAGAGGTGGCTGCCCTTCATGTAAATGAATTGCAAAGAAGAAAAACTTCTCATATACAAAATAATGCAGACTAGTGGTGGTCACAGAAATTAAGAAATATTCTTATAAAACCCCTTGATTTCAAAGTCAAAGTTCTCCACAATCTATTTTTGAATAATTCTAAATGATGTTGTCTTGTGCTGCTATGCAAAAGGTCTAATCTTGAAATTTTCACTCAAATTATAAAGTTTTGATATCACAATTTCAGGTATTTTGAATATTTTTTTTGAAGGCTAAATTTCATTAATCTTAAAACTTTTCACTAAAGTCACATTACCCCTAATATTTTATGAACCATCAGTAACACCCCAAAACTTTTTCGCTGTTGTTACATCCACCCCATCTGTTAATCACAAGTTATCACATGACGTCACATGACGTCAGATATAATTTTAGACTAAATTGCGCTATATTATTCTAAACCTAACTCGTAATTTAAATTTTTATTCTAACTTATTTAGAAATTAGTTTAAATCCAAGATGGGTTTTTACTAACTCATCTCCTTTAACCTATCTTTTATCTATTTATTAATTCTAAGCATATTGCATAGCAAATAATGGGGACAACAGAACGAAAATATGACAAATCTTTCATCGTTGGAGAAGACGTGCCAACACAACATGGATCCAGTAGTTCTACTAGTGGTAGGTTTTCTATTTCTTGATTTTGGTTGTTAGTAATCAGAATTGTAGTAAGATTCTGGTTTCCTTTTCATGCAAGTTTTTTCATATATTTTTCTTTCTTTTAGACTTTTGATTTTTTAGGATTAGTCTTTCTAATTTCTAATTCAATTATAACTTGGAGAGCATAATTTTGTAGCCTATATAAAGGCTCCATGTATTCACTTTTTCAACAATCAGTGAAAGTTTTTCTTTACTTTCAAATTGAGTTTGATTATTAGATTTCTCGATCCTAAATTTTGTTAGTGATGGGATGTCCTAATTAGACTCAATTAGTAGTGGGGTGTTCTAATTGATTTATCTATCTTTATTCTCTCTCTATCTTCCTTAAAATCTCTCTCAAATAAATCTCTGTCCAATACTCTGTCGCCAAATCCCCTTCCTCGCTACGCATCAAGCAACTTCGGCCTCGCCTCCACAAGCGCCTTGACTCCTCGACGATCCTGTTTTCGTCAAATCTACATGTTCTTATCTGCGTGAGTTCAGAGATCAATCAACAAGCAAGCGAAGATCAAATTTACAATCATTTCAGGTATTTTTCTTATTACATCAACTTTTTAATTACAAGGCTTGATTTACATCATCTAGTTTGTTATCTATTCTGATTTTCTATCCACATAAATAGAAAGCGAGCGAATCTGAATTGCTTTGTAGTTTCAATATCTTCTTTCTTGACAGTGGAATCTTTCACCTGCAATAACCATAACATATAATTAGTTTCTTGCTTTGATATGGATAAAGTAATTGCATATTAAATAAAATAGCTGATATTAGCTGTTTTAAGCTTTCTACCAACGATCTTTCTTGTTGGTGAACCGTATCTTTGAGTTATTTTTTCTTTTGCTTCCGCCTCCATACACGTTTCACATCATTTTAGTATCAATGTACAGTTAGGTAAGATTTGCATAGTAGTCACTTTTATTTGCTTTCTTGTATCTAGTTAAATTTTATTCGAAACAAAAAAATAGTGTAATTTAAGAATCATTGAAGGGTAAATCTTTCCCTAAAATTTCGTACAATTGGTGTATAATTAAGAAAGGGTTTTCAACGGGATTCTGTAATTAAGAAACGCCAAGAGCGAAAAACCTCTCACCTGAGTTACGTCAGTCTGGCCAATTGGACTGGTAAGATTAAGGGTTTGATTAATCCGACAATTTAAAAAAATCAACAAAATAAAATAAAAATTAGTTTAGATTTGCATTCATATTAGGATTCATACATTGTATGCCAACCTGTAGTGGTACTCCATACTTGCTTGAAGAAGTTAGTAAACCCCACACTGATTCCATGGCCTCCCTACATACCTTAGGTGACATCATGGCTAAATTTGATTTCTTAACTCAAGAGGCCAATGCCTTCTGTTTAGACGCAAAATGATTGAAAGAAAATGTTAATAGGGTAGTGACTAAATTGGAGACCCACAACCAGAACCCGAAAAGCGGTACCACCTGTGTAATCTCCATAGTTAGAGAAGCTGTGGACAAGTCTGATATCATTATTCCTCTGATATTTACTTCGTAGTAAAAGAGTTTAGTGATGTCCTAAAGGAGTTTCAAGACAAACCACCACCTATATGTGACACCTACCCGAGATTGAATCTGATTCTGAAGAGTTTAAGTATCACCCAAACATAGATTTTGATTTCGATGAAGACGTAGATGATGACTTCATTGACGACCAAGTCAATGAACTAGGTGATGATATCGTAGAGTCTAGTATTTTGATTTCCCCCGAAGTCACCCCTAGTGATTACGGGACTTGTTGACATCTTTCCTAAAAATGGTACACACAATGGCATTAATCAAACACATTTGAGTTACTTGTCCATAGTTAGCACGACCTTGTCACAAAAGGAGACGAACTGTAGAGTCATTGTGGATAATGAAAACTGTATTAATGCAGTATTCTTTGAGGTATTCGAAAATATAATTAAAGACATAACCCCACTCTCACCCGTTTAAGGTACCATGGTTCAAATTCACAGCCATAAGAGTTCCACAACCGTGTCTAGTCCCAATCGATTTTCATCTATACCTTTGGAGAACATATGGCACATATCAGGCACGAAACTGAAATTCTCCACTGCTTTTTAAACCCTAACCGATTGTCAAACTGATGTTGTCCATAAGTCTGTATTATCATTTTTTGCATCACATGTGCATGTGAAAGCATATCACAAATTACATAAGTCATGGATAAAACTGTTGCAAAACAACGTCCACTACAAGATTCAAATTGACAATGGGGAAGCTGTTTAAAACTTTTAATGTTGGAGATGTTATTTACTTGCTTGTAGTACTGATCCGTTTCAAATCTTGAAGAAACTAAATATTCATGTTTATTTTTTAGATTTTAGTATCAGTTCTATTTTCAATATTAAAAATCTAGTAGATTACAAAGGTTTTAATTTTAATCCTAGCAACTTCTTTATTGATGAGCCCTCCTATGAGCTTATTTTTGGGAGACCCTCTATTTCACTAATTTCAAATATTTTACGTAATATAATGGATCAGATTGATAAAATTTTAGATGATGAAATTATCATGATTTGTAAGTATTTGGTTCGATGGAAAGGAACAACACCGACTGATCCCAACAGCTTGAAGCAAGATGAGATCACTTCTATTACTGACTCGACGAATTCGAGCTCTCTCCAATACGGAGAGTGATGCAGACAACAGAACAAAGATACGACAAATTTTTCATCGTTGGAGAAGACGTGCCAACACAACATGAATTTGTATTTCTTATTTTTTGGTTTTTAGTAATTAGAATTGTAGTAGGATTTCTGGTTTTCTTTTCATGTAAGTTTTCTTTTCATGTATTTTTCTTTTTTTTAGACTTTCAATTTCTTTTAAGATTAGTATTTCTAATTCAGTTGTAACTTGAGAGCATAATTTTGTAGCCTATGTAAAGGCCCCCATGTATTTACTTCTTCAACAATCAATGAACAATCAATGAAATTTTTCCACTCTCAAATTGAGTTTGATTATTAGATTTCTCGATCCTAAATTCTGTTAGTTGTGGTATGTCCTAATCAGATTCAATTAATAGTGTGATACTCTAATTGATTTATCATCTCTATTTCTATCTCCCCTTCAAATTTCTTTTTCTAAAATAAATTTTCGTCGAATACTCCGTCACCAAATCTCTCTCCCCTCGCCGTATCTAGCAACTTCAGCCTCGTCTGCATAAGCGCCTCGACACATCGACGATCTTGTTTTCGTCGATTGTACATGTTCTCATCTGCGTGAGTTTAGAGATCAATCAAAAAAGAAGTTAAGATTAAATTTACAATCATATCATGTGTTTTTTTATTATATTAACTTTTTAATTATAAGTTTAGATATACATCATCTGGTATGTTATCTATTCTGATCTTCTGTCCACATAGTTAGAAAGTGAATGAATTGAATTGCTTTGTAGTTCTGATATTTTTTTTTTAATAGTAGGATCTTTTACCTGCAATAAACATAGCATACAATTAGTTTCTTGCTTTGATATGAATAAAGTGCTCGCATGTTAAATAAAGTAATTGATATTAATTGTTTTAGGCTTTCTTACCAACTATTTTTCTTATTGGTGAAGCGTATCTTTGAGTTATTTTATCTTTTGCTTCTGTCCTCTTACACGTTTCGTATCACCAATCCTTCGTTTGGGTAATGATGGTTTAAGATTTGATTTGGAGATAACTCAAAGTGGAGGAAATTAGGGTTTTCTTTCGGTATGATGAGTTAGGTTTAATTTGCACATGAAAATAGAAAGATGTAGATAAGTCTGGGTTTGAGTATGATAAGTTTGATATGGCATGGAAGTGGAAAAGTAAAGGAAAAATAAGGGCTTCATTTAGATGTTATGAGTTAGGGTATGATTTAGTGCTAGAATGTTAAAAGGGGGAAAAAAGATCAGTTCTAGATTTGATTCTATGGGTTAGGGTTTTATTTGGGAATATAACAATAGAAAAGAAGCGGGGAAAGATTAAAACTTGATTGGGTGTGATGGGCTTTTGGTTATGTTAATAGATTGAAAATGAAGAATATGGGAAGAAGCCCATGAAGAAGATGAATTAGCAGGTATAAACCCTTTTGGAGTTGTATACGTGTTGAGAGTAATAAAAATTAAGAAAGAAACTCAGGTCAAGGGCACAAACAATCATTATACCACTCCAACTATCGTCGTTATCCCACTTTAACATTTTTAAAAGTTTTGGGTGGCTTATTGATGATTTAGAATACAGGGAGGTTGTATGAGTTTAGTTAAAAGTTGAGGGAGGTTTTGTTAAATTTAGCCTAAGAAAAAAACCCTACTTAAACACTTGCTTTTTGGGAGAAAAGAAAGCTTATGAACAACCATATCAAACATATTTCGCAATGTATATTTTTAATGCTTAAAATTTTCGGCCTTTTCTCCTTTAGCTGCTTATCAATAGAGAAATTTGATGTTGCATTGATTTGTTTTAGTAGTGTTACCACCTCCTCTCTGACATTTCACTTTACTATTTTTATCTGCTTTTTCAGGTAACTCGTGCAACCGAAACACAAGTTTTGGTGGCTATTCTTGGGAAGGATCTCTCTTTGGCTGCAGAGCTAGTGAGTGAGCTATGGGATGCGAAAATAAAAGCAGAATTTGGACAAACAAAGAGGGTAATGAATCATATTAACCGTGCGAAGCAATCTGGCATCCCTTGGGTGGTGTTTGTGGGCGAGTCAGAACTTAATAGTGGTGTGGTCAAGTTAAAGAACATTGAAGCTAACAAGGAGGAGGTAGTTCAAAGAGCAGATTTTGTTGAGGAGCTTCAGAGAAGGCTAAACATAGTTTAATATGCATGAAAGGAGGAGAGGTTTGCACTTGATACGTATCCCAGTGATCATCATTTTATCTAGAATCCAGCAAAGAGGAATGAAGTCGAGCATGAGGCTATTTTGGTGTAAAAGTTATAGATGATGATGATGATGATGATCTGTCAGAGTGATACATTCAAGAATTGCAGTTGTTCATTTTTGCTTCTCAGCTCTGAAGCCTTGGTCAATCTGCTGTTGCTAATTGAGACTTTGATCTAAAGGGCATTCCCCACATGGGCAAAATCTAATAGCTGTATTATGTGTTGTTCTAGACAATAGCAACCCTACAATGGAAGGACAGTACTTTTATTTTGAGTGTTGGATGTAGTTATATGTCATGAACAGGGAAATCTGAAGAGAACAATTGTTTTTGTATTTTTTTTCCCCTCTTGTTTAGGATTGAAACACTCTTGAGGCTCTAGAAACTCGGTGGTACCCGTTTCATGGTTGCCACATTCGAGTCATAGGGCTGTTTGGTGCT
Source organism: Agave tequilana (assembly GCA_038442645.1). Classification (NCBI taxonomy): domain Eukaryota; kingdom Viridiplantae; phylum Streptophyta; class Magnoliopsida; order Asparagales; family Asparagaceae; genus Agave; species Agave tequilana. The sequence goes on from JAVJIF010015328.1 coordinate 12,188, forward strand.
TGAAAATGGGCAACTCATAAGAGAGTAATTGTTGTTTTTATTTATTAAATTACTTGTTTACTACGGATGGTTCATTTTCTATAGATCAGAGACTAGTTAAGAATCGGTAAATTACTGTGGTGGCAAAGAAAAAAAAAAACCCCTCAAAATAAGGCAGCTCACAAACATAAAAAAAGGTAGAATGGGGGAGAGAAAATTACAATTGTAAAGACAGATTTTACGTGAAAAAATCCGAGGAGAAGAGAGGATGCACTAGTATTCAAGAGAAGGATTATAGTGGTGTTATACAAGTGATCGTGAGTTTGATTGTTTGTTTTTTTATTCCTTCTCTTAGGAGGAGGAGGAGTATTTATACAAATTGAGGGATGATGTGAGGTTGTTGGTATCTCGAAAGATTGTAACCGTATGGTCTTTGTGTTGTACCTATATGATTTCGTATCTATCCATATTTGTTTCAATTAGGATTGTAACTGTCTCCCAACTGTAGATGTGGATCTAATTTGATAAAATAGCTATTGATTTTCAAATTGCTCCTCTGTTACAGGACAAGTGCCGTAATTCGGAGAGAGGTTGAAAAATGACCACTACAATTACTTACATAAGAAAAGAAAAAAGAAATTGCTACCATCAACCCAATTCTAGTTTAAGGGGAAAAAATTCATCATTTACACATTGAGGAAAACTAATGTGATATTTTAAGCAGAAAAGTTCAGATTTAAATTCTTTTTTTATTAGCTCTGGTCATTAACAAGTGAGCTAAGAACTAATCCTTGAGAGCGAGTAAATAGATGCGTAAATTTATTTTCATTTCCAAAAAAGAGGGAAAACGAAGAGAGAGAGAGAGAGAGAGAGGTTTTAATTTTTGTCTTCAGTGAAAGCAATGATACGAGTACATGTACCTGTCATAGCCATTCCCAGTAACCATAAAGTGTAATATTCTGTAATAAAATCTGAATTTTGAATCACAAGCAATAGTTTATTCCGTAGGATGGAGACCCAGAAAGTACATATGATGTCTTCTTAAATTAAGATATGAATCTCTAAGAACATAAACCCCTGCAAGTATTTATATAACATAGTTTACTTAGTTCAAGTTAAACCAAAAAATACTTCTGAAAAAACAAACATGTCAAAAATGATATTGCTAATTTCTACCGAGCCTTAATGGAAACAAACAAGTCAAAAAAGATGCTGGATATGAATAATCTGAAATCTGAATAACAAATTAATTCTGATCTTGGATCCTCAAGTGAATGCCAGATTTGATTGTTGTTTAAGAAAAAGTTGATCGAATAATCTGAAAGCTGAATCTAGACTACCTGCTGAATTATTAGATTTGGATTTCGAATAATCTGAAATTCGAACCTAACAAATTATTGCATTTGAACCATGTTTGTTGTCTTGGAATAATTGTTACATTTGTTAATTTGGGAAATTGTTACATTTGAATAATCTGAAATCTGTCCTAACAAACTTATTTTTGTAATTTGATTAAAACAAATAATCAGGATTTGCAAATTGCATCCTTATTTTTGTAATTTGATCAAAACAAATAATCAGGATTTGCAAATTGCATCCTAAAAGGCCTCAATTAAATTTGTTAATGGGCTTTGAGCCGCATATGACTTTAGCGCTTTAACAAAACTTTAATAAAAAAACATTTATCAACAGAACTAAAATGTTATAAAGGTCAAAAAAAAAATTACATTTAGCATTGTTGGGGCCCTCTTCAAAAGAAGCGGGCAACCCTCCAAAAAGTGGCGTATGCTGCTTAATGTGGAGAGCACACGGTATTCTTTAGTAAAAGGCGAAAGAATAGTTCGCTTTGTGCTCACCACGCAGCTGCGTGAACTCTAAAACATGGCAAAGTTCATTTATATAGGCCTCAGAGTCTAGACACTTTCTGACACTTCCCGATGTGGGACTAAATATTGAACACTGATAGACTAGAGACACACATGCCTTTGATCAGTTGTTGCTTAATCCATGAACCCACCCGCTAATATATGGTCATAATATAATCTCACATTAATTGAAGATTAATTCCCATCACTTGAAATATTATTTATCTATGAGGAAAAACCTATCATTTCTCGATGATTTAGCACTATGTGCTTGTGAAAGAGATAAGGACTCACTCAACTTGTACTAGAAACAATATTATGTGTGAACTAGAGATAAATTTATCATGCATTTTTTAAGCATATAACTATGGCCACTCCTGAATATTTATATCCAGCCAAAATTTGCGACTAATGGTATTCAAATGGCTCTTGAATTCTCTTGATTCACAACTGTGGTGGGGATTTTCCACCGCAGACAATCGGGTGCTCCCGATTGGATATGTCAAAAACACAGGAAAGAAAAGCGTCTTTCAGGTCAAGAGCATCGGTGTGGTGCTGGCCAAAAACCCTTGAACATGAAAATAAATATTTTCGTTTAGAAAGAAAGAAAGCAAAAAAGAATGCTTGTATGTGATTTTTTTGTGATAATCAGAAGCAATCTCCCCTCTCAATGGAGAAGGAGGTGTGTATATATGTGTGTGTGTGCGCGCGCGCGCGCGCGCATGGGCTGTTGGTGAGGATGAAGATAACGAAGATTTTCATAACTGCACGATCATGGGCTGTTGGTGAGGATGAAGATAACGAAGATTTCCATAACTGCACGATCTCTGAATCATAACCATTTTGGCCGATTTAGATAGACACGCAAGAAAATTTGTTGTTATCTATAACTGCTTCACTTGGGTTGTTGAGATTGACGTGCATATGGATCTATCGCCAACCGCTTGAACTGCGTATCTGTAGATATTTGTAACTGTTTTGATCGTGCCGAGATTGTTTGGATTGACATGTAGAAAAGTCCATCCTTATCCGTAACTGCTCGCTTAGTTGTAGGGTTGTTACAACTGTATGTGCAATGCCTGTAGCGTGGGGGAGATTTGGATGAGCAACTGATTTCACGATTCGCGGAGATCGCGTTTCTGATATATTGCCGGAGTATGAGTGGAAGTCTTCAGAGAGGGTATTTGTTCTAGATGTTGAAGCCTTAGAGCGGTTTGAACAGCTCCACTGGGCTGAGATCCGGATGGGTGGTTCCGGATCGATGTGGCCTCAGGACGAGACCCAAGGCTTTCTTCTTGGCCCTATGTTGGACTTGCTGGCATGTTGGTTTGCTGGCAGAATAGTGGTTGGCCACTTGGAGCGCCTCTAAGGCAGCAGAACATCTGTCATGATCTCGACAGGGGTCAAAAATCGACCACTAAAGTGCCCTCGCTTTTTCCCTTTTTGGAGTCTACAATCAGAAAGGTGGGGAAGCGTAACCGACTTGATCCTCCAATTCGAGATTAGGCTTGTCGCTTTATGGCCAGTGAGAAGTAACCGAGCGTCACTTCAAGTTCAGAGAATTTAATGCAGTCATTGCACCAAGTGGCTATCTGTTACATCATGCGTCCGATCGGCATGCACAGTGAGCAGATAGTCGTCGCCTAGACAGCTAAGGTATGTAGAGATTCGTGCACCAATTTTGATCTGAATTGAGGGGACACATAATGCCTTGATTCAAACCTGAGATCATCATTGCGATGACGTCATCTTCCCGTGTATAAATTGGGGGGATTTTGGGGTTCCTCTTCTGAAATCCCTACTCTTCAAATTTTCCTAAATCTTCTTTCCCCTTTGCCCCCAAATCCACAATTCAGTCCTTTAGCTTTCATTCTTCTCTTGATCGCTACTTGAGAGATGACCAGTCAAGGCAAAGTTGTCGTCGTTGATGATGGGAGTAAAGGCAAGGGCATCGTCGATGAGAAGAGAAAGAGGGTTGCCTTCAGGACGAGGGAGACGATGAAGGTGAGGATGTCGAAGGGGAGACCCAGGACGTCGAGGGGGAAGTTCAAGCTATCGAGGGGGGCAATGAGGCAGCTCGAGCTGAGGAGACCTTCAGAGCGCCAAGCGCGGTGCTCCCTGCTCGGACTGACGTCGCTGCTATCACGACTGCGAGAGCTGAAAACGGAAAAGATGAGTCAGAGCATGAATGCGTGCTAGATTCTCATGTTGGGACCTCTCGAGATCACACTATGAGTGATAAGTGAGATTGGGAGGCGTATATACAAATTTGTATTCCCTTTTGGTTATCAATGAAGATATTTTTTCTTTTGTCTACATATCCTTTGAACATCTTTTCCTCTTACTTTTGTTGTTGGGTTATTGATAGTCTGATGGATCCATGAAACTGGCATGGAGATACCCCTTGTGCTGAACTTGGCCTTGATTTTCCATGGCGATCTCGTAGGGCCTTCGAGTTATCATGGGTGACCCGGAAGCGCTTCTACGAGTGCCAGGACCCGTGAGGAGCCCTTTGACGTATCAGACAACTTCGAAGGCCAGGGTGGCTCGGATGATGGGATCGACTGGACCGTGATAAGAGCCGGGTCTTTGCTCAATTACCTTTGGGCTAGGTGAGAAGATGTGATGGGGGTCTTCGATCGGTGCCGGGGCTTTCCCTCCATACTGAGATCTTGATACACAATTTTCTCATCTTGTAGCTGTACTGCGAGCTGGCCTGCAGCACACGAAAGGAGAGAGATCTTGTCGCAAAGCTGGTTGGACACATCAACAAGTCCAAGAAGCAGGCACAACAGCTGGATAAGTTGATGGATGAAGTCCACTCTCTGAATGAGACGCTTTGGAAGGCATGTAAAGACAATCATTTCCTAGCTGAGGCACTGTAGGAGAAGCTTGACGAAAATGACTTACTGACTAAGACTTTGTGGGATTCGCTGGAGGAGCTGAAAAAGGCATTGAAGGATGTCATCGAACTGATTGACTCCAATCGAAACTTGTGTATCAAATTTTCTAGGATCCGATCTTAATTGGAGGTGGAGATGAGGGAAAATTTCGCACTTCAAGAATACTTTGAGCGACGACAGCGAGAAGTTAAGCAGTAGGAGCTTGTTATAATTGACTTGAGAATTGAAGTGGACCGACTCTCAACCCTTCTTCACGGTGAAGCGCAAGATAATGAACACCTTCGTGATATATAGTTAGAGCTGGAACGAGAAGTCATGCGACTTCAATCAAGATCTTTCGAACCTTCGCTCTTCGACCCGCGCTAGGGGTTCAAATGAGAGGCATATGTAGGGATGTTTCTCTGTTCGAAGTTTGGGGGATCCTTTTTTGTAACTATGCCTTTGCACAATGTAACAGACAGGCCTTGAGTTGTCATTTCGTGTCTTTGTTTAACTGAGGAATATCATAGAGTCATCAATAGCAGGTTTCCCTATATGTGTGAGTTGGTGTCTCGTTGGACACCAAAGTCGTCAGGATGGGCTGTCGGGATTATTTTCGTCCTTGAGCCTGTGTAGACTTTAGTCATCAGGGTCAAGAGAACTTTCATTTTTCAGAAGAATCTCTATATAGGCTTTAGTCATCAGGGTGAGGACCCGATATAGACTATCGAAAGGATCCATCAGGACTTTCATCTTTCAGGAGAGTCTCCGTATAGGCCTTAGATATCAGGGTGAAGACCCGATATAGGCTATCGAGGGGCATCAGGAGGACTTTCATCCTTCAAGAGAGTCTCCGTATAGGCCTTAACTGTCAGGGTGAAGACCTGATATAGGCTGTCGGAGGGGCCGTCAGGAGGAATTTAATCTTTCAAGAGAGTCTCCGTATATGCCTTAGCCGTCAGGGTGAAAACCCGGTATAGGCTGTTAGAGGGGCCGTCAGGATTTTCATCTTTCAGAAAAGTCTCCGTATATGCCTTAGCCATCAGGATGAAGACATGATATAGGCTGTTGGAGGGGCCGTAAGGAGGACTTCTATCTTTCAAGAGAGTCTCTGTATAGGCCTTAGCCATCGGGGTAAGGACCCAATATAGGCTGTCAGAGGGATCCGTCAGGAAGACTTTCATCTTTCAGGAGAGTCTCGGTATAACCCTTAATTGACAGGGTGAAGACCCAATATAGGCTGTCGGAGGAGTCATCTGGAGGATTTCCATCTTTCAAAAGAATCTCCGCATAAGCCTTAGCCATTAGGGTAAAGACCTAATATAGGCTGTTGGAGGGCGTCAGATGGACTTTCATCTTTCAGGAGAGTCTCCGTATAGACCTTAGCCGTCAGGGTGAGGATCTGTTATAGGCTGTCGAAGGAAGATTTCTATTTTTCAGGAAAGTCTCTGCATAAGTCGTAGTTGTCAGGGTAAGGACTCGATATAGGCTGTCGGAGGGGCGTCAGGAGGACTTTCATCTTTTAGTAGAATCTCTGTATAGGCCTTAGCCGTGAAGATCCGACATAGGTTGTCGGAGGGGCCGTCAGGAGAACTTTCATCTTTCAGGAGAGTCTCTATATGGCCATAGATGCCTGGATGAAAACCCGATATAAGCTATCAGAGGGGCCGTCAGGAGGACTTTTATCTTTTAGGAGAGTCTTTGTATAGGCCTTAGCCTTAGGGTGAGGACCCGATATAGGCTGTCGGAGGAGCTGTCATGAAGACTTTCATTTTTCAGGAGAGTCTCTGTATAGTTCTTAGCCGTCAGGGTGAAGACCCGATATAGGCTATCAGAGGGATCCATCAGGGTGAAGACTCTAATAGGTTGTCGGAGGGACCCGTCAGGGTGAAGATCTATATAGGTTGTCAAGAGGACTTCCATCTTTCAGGAGAGTATCCGTATAAGCCTTTTACCGTCAGGGTGAAGACCTGATATAGGCTGTCAGAGGGGCCGTCAGGAGAACTTTCATCTTTCAGGAGAGACTCCGTATTGACATTAGCCATCAGGATGAAGATTCAATATAAGTTGTCGAATGCCTTAGCCGTCAGGGAGAAGTTGGAAACTATCGAGTCTCTAGAATTCTGATCAACAGTGGGAGTAGTGTTATTGTGCATGGTGATGATCAAGGCATAGTTGTGCAAAAAGTGCACGGCGTAGGCATCAACCTCTGAAAATGAGATCGGCCTACTCGGGAACAGAGGGGGACCAATCAGCACCGTTGAATAGTTACTTCTGCGTGCCTCGTTGATATAGATGGCCTTCTCTTTCGAGGTGGTGCCCTCTAGTGGGCAAGCACCGAAATTGGCTGCCACCTCTTTGTAGCTGATGAGAGCGTGGCTCACCAGATTCCCCTATTGCTGAGTTTTGGGAACTCTTTTCTGCACCTTGACTAGAATGTTGTTCATGGTTAAGGATGAACTCCTTAAGGTACCCCTGATCGACAAGCTCCTGGAGTTGTTTTCAAAGTATCAACAGTCAATAGTGCGATGAACCATCCCATTATGGAATGCACAGTAGTCTCCCGTTGCTGGGCCCTTTGGGTTAGGCAGTGGTTTTGGGCGCCCCACCCAAGGTTGGTGCTGGATAGTGTTGAAGACGCAGCCAATGGGAATCCTTAACGGAGTGAAGTTAATATCAACTTCGTAAACTTCAAGGGGTTTCGCAAATAACTTGGCTGGGAGCGCTTCTTGTAACCTTCCTGCCCCCGGTTCTGAGCCTTCTTCAGAGGAGTAGACGGTTGCTTCGTCTTCTCCCCTTCACTCTCCTTATTTGGAGGTAAGCTCATCGAGCTCCGCCATACCTCCTCTAGTTGTATGTACTTCTGGGCTCGAGACAGAATGTCCTTCATGTTGGTGACATCATGCTTCACCAGGTGTTTGTAGAAGGAATGGTCGGTTTGCAGTTCGGCAATGAATGTGGCAGCAACGACATCATCGATACAATTATAGACTAGTGCCATCTGACTCTGAAAATAATTGATGTAGCACTTAAGGGTTTCTCCCCGCTTCAACTTGGCTGTGAGGAGATGATTGTTTTTCTTCTTAAACTCTTGTCGCGAGGCATACTGGTCAAAGAAGGCATCACTGACCCCCTTAAAATTCTAGAGAGATCGCGATAGGAGCGAGTAGAACTAATCTAAGGTCACGCCCTTGAGACTGAAAGAAAATACCTGACACGTGAGGAGATAATCATAGGAGTGGACCGCCATTTTGACCTGATAGGCTTGGAGGTGTTGGACGGGGTTGGTCACTCTGGTATACCAGTCGAAGCTCGGTATCACGAAGTTCTTTGGGAACCGGTGGGATGTGATCTCCTTTGAAAGTGTGGAATCAGAGATCCGCACGATGGAAGATCCTGGCCCACCACGAGGCTATGACTTATCTTCATCGATCCGCTGCCTGACCATCTCCATGAAATCCTCGATGTGAGGAGCCTTAGTGGGCTTGTGAGGTTCGCTCTCATTGAAGTGTTCCTCGCGACGAGGGGATGTCGATTTGTGATGCCTCTGGCTACCTCCAGTGCAGACAGTATCCGTTGTATGTGATTGCGAGGGATGAGTGTGGAATTCCTCCACGTCTGAACCCCTCGTCTGGGCTCTTTTGAGCATCTCAATTTGAGTGAGGAACTGATTATGGACGTGCGTTGTGGCATACCCTCTAGGGCGACCTTCTCGCGCTCGCAAGCTGCCTCTGCCTCTTGTACGTCTGGCCGCTTTTGCAGGCAAGCTAGCATCTGAAGGAGTTGCCCTTCAACAAGCATTCGAGACTCGTGCTCGCTGGCTCCCCCTCTGGTGTGGTTACTGGAGACGAGTGGTCCTCCCTAACTTATTCAAGAATGGGTTGGGATTTGGGGATGGAGATCGGCAGGATTCATGCCTCCGGTGGTTATCTTCTTGCTTTTGGAGGCAACAATTGAAATAGTGGTCTGCGAGGAGACCTTTTTTGAAGGGGTCATCGTCGTTGGTGAGGCTATTGGGGGAGGGTTTTTTTGGAAGTATTTGGCGAGGAGAGAACTCTAAGCGTTTACTCAAGAGATCTCAACGAATGTACCAATGTGGTGGGGATTTTCTGTCACAGACGATTGGATGCTTTCGATCATATCTGCCAAAAAACAACAACAAAAAAAAACGCCTTTCAGGTTAGGAGCACCGGTGTAGTGCCGGCCAAAAACCCTCGGACATGAGAATAAATATCCTCGTTTAGATAGAAAGCAAGCAAAAGAAATACTTATTTGTGGGGTTTTTAGTGATTACCAGAAGCCATCCCCCCCTCTCGATGGAGAAGGAGGTGTATATGTATATGCCTGGGTTGTTGATGAGGATGAAGATAACGAAAATTCTCGTAACTGCACGTATCTAAATCATAACCGATTTAGACAAGAGAATTTGTTGTTATCTATAACTACTTCGCCTAGGTTGTTGAGATCAACGTGCAGAGGGATCCATCGCTATATGCAACCGCTTGTTAACTGTTTTGATCTCGTCGAGGTTATTTGAACTGATATGTTAAAGAGTCCATTCTTATCCGTAACTACTGACTTAGCTGTAGGGTTGTCACAACTGCCTGAAATGTGCAACGCTTAGAGCATGAGGGGAGATCAGGGTGAGCAACCGATTTCCTGAATCTCGGAGATCACGTTTCTGATCTGTTGTCGGAGTAGGAGTGGAAGTCTTTAGAGAGGGTGTTTGTTCTGAATGATGAATCCTCCGAGTGGTTTGAACAGCTCTACTAGGCTGAGAATCCGGAGGGGTGGTTCCAGATTGATGTGGCCTCGGGGCAACACCAGAGACTTTCTTCTTGGGCTCATGTCGAACTTGCTGGCATGTTGGGTTTGCTGGCAGAATAATGGCTGGCCGCTTGGGGCACCTCTGAGGCAGCAAGACACGTGTCGTGATCTCGACAAGGGTCAAAAATCAACCACTACAAAACCATATTTGTTTATAATAAAAAAATTATAATTTATGTTTACTTTGTCTGGCAAATTACTGCAAGAAATGTCACAATATTGGAGAAACTAAAGATGGTGTAGATATTATCAAATTCTTGTTAAAAAGATAAGCAGAAAAAGTCAAAAGAAAGAAAGACACTCAAATCTAAGAAAATTAAGCTGGAGTTTTGGTGTAACGCTGTGTTTATTATAAGCTAACAAAGACCATTGTAAGATATCAAGGCAATGGGTGGAGTCTAGGTTGGATGAGAACAATATATGTATGAATCTTTTAAACTCAACTTTATCAAGATTATTATTATTATTATTATTATCATCCTCCTCCTCCTCCTGTTGAGTTTCTTCAATTAAAATGTTTAGAGGAATGTTTAGTTACCTGAGCAACTTCATAATTTAAATTGATTGCTTTAACATGCCAATCACGCTAAGCTCTAGAAGACAGTGGTGTTTCAATTTAATTGTTGTTTTACAAAAATCCTAAAAATTAAGCTCTCAATTTCACTATATTTGTTTTGAGACATTTTAGCTCTTACTTCAAACTTTAGAAAATTTTGGATATAAATTTTTTTCAAAAGTAATAAACTTAAATTTTCAAATAATATATTCCAACACCAATCGATTGAAGGAAAACTTGTTTTATTACAAATTAAAGTCTCAAGATCTATTTGTTCAAATTCGATCCAAGTGATCATTTAAACATACACAAATATACTTTTTAGAGTTCATAAATTAAACAAGTCAGATATAAGCTTTTTTGTATTCAATTCGATTAGTTTGTGAAACTATTTATTCAAATATACACATTCAATTTATAGCATTACTCTTAACATACACATAATTATACTATTACGATCAATGTCTATTACTAGAAATTATCAAATATTCGAATAAACAAATCAAAGAATACACGAATTGGATATGAATATCATGAATAACTAAGCTTGCAAGGATTTAACCGAATATTCACTAATATTTTCAAATAGCATTTAAATATATCGAGCCGAATATAGACACCATTTTGATATTCAAATTGACCTTGAATATTATCCCAAATGATGTGAACAAACTCGAATTGGACTCACCAAACTTGACCTAAATGGTTGGACCCGAATGAACCCAATTCAAATCAAACAAATTACTCGACTCGCCCTCTTAAGCGGGCTTAGTCGTTAAAGGGCCTGCTTATGCGGGCTTTAGTGGGCAGCATACTCACTAATGACCTGACTAAGGCCCAAGAACAATGACTCTTTGAATGTAATCCCGCTTGCGCGACATATTTAATTGAATATATTTAATGATATGATTGTCTTTTTGCTAGCTCTACTAAAATTACGCCCGTGTATGCAAATTGCCGATATAAAGTATCGTACGGCAGAAGAAATAGCAAAGACACCTCACTTTATATTTTTTTTAGATGAACAATTACTATTGATTTTCTAATAAAGACTTCATTTTACAAAACAAACCATCACCATCAACTTCTACACCTATCATTTTACAAAACAAACCATCACCATCAACTTCTACACCTATCTGTGAGGGCGGGAGGGCGTACGGACTCAATTTGATCCAGTCTACCTAAGAAATGGCAAATTAAGCAATTTGACAAAACAGTAAATTTTACAGAGACGATCACCAAAAAATTTAATTAAAAATCGTTGAATACAAACAACTTAGCAAATTTGACAAAGCATGTACAAACAATCAATAAAAGAATAAATTATAAAACAAACCCTAAAGATTAAATTGAGTAGTTTGTAATCATAAATAATATATTAGCATATTGAGAAATCAGTAGATATTACACGAGATCAGCGTAAAATTTAATTTAGCTTTGTTGGGGCCCCCTCAAAAGAAAAGGGCACCCCTCCAAAAGTAGCGTAAAATTTAATTTAGCTTTGTTGGGGCCCCTCAAAAGAAAAGGGCACCCCTCCAAAAAGTGGCGCATGCTGCTTAATGTGGAGAACACACGGTATTCTTTAGTAAAAGGCGAAAGAATAGTTCGCTCTGTGCTCACCACGCAGCTGCGTGATTAAAGAATGTTGGCAAAGTTCATTTATATAGTCCTTGGAGTCTAGAGACTTTCTAACCCATGCGATATGGGACTAAATGTAAAGCTGTAGTTGGACACTATCAGACTATAGACACACATGCCTTTGATCAGTTGTTGCTTATCCATGGACCCCCCCCCCCCCCCCCCCCCCCCCCCCCCCCCCCCGAATATATGGTCACAACATAATCTCACACTAATTGAAGATTAATTCCCATCACATGAAATATTATTTATCTATGCAGTAAAACCTATCGTTCCTCGATGATTCTAGCACTTTTTTGCATGTGAAAGAGATAAGGACTCACTCAACTTATACTAGAAACAATTTATGTGTGAACTGTTGATAAATTAATCTTGCATTTTCAAGCATATGACTATGGCTACTCCTAAATATCTACATCCAGCCGAAATTTGCAACCAGCGCTATTCAAATGGCTCTTGTATGATTCACAGCCATATCTGTTTATATTTTAAAAAAAAAATCATAGTTTATGATATATTTTGTCGGTCAAGTTGCTGCAAGAGATGTCAAAGTATTGGAGGAAACTAAAGATGGTGTAAATATTATCAAATTCTTGTTAAAAAGATAAAAAGAAAATGTCAAAAGAAAGTAAGCCGGCTAAATCTAAGAAAATTAAACTGGAAGTTTTTTTTACAATTCTAAGAGTTTAGGTTGGATGAGAATAGGATGTATGAATCTTTTAAACTCAATTCTTATTAAGATTATTATTATTATTATTTTCACTCTAAATGTCTTGAAATTAAAATATTTAGAAGAATGTTTAGATATACGAGGAACTTTACAATTCAAATTGATTGCTTTATCATGTCAGCTGAGCTAACAATTTAAAAGACACAGTGGTGTTTTCAATTTAGGACATTGTTGTTTTAAAAAAATTGCTAAAAATCCTAATTAAGTTCTCAATTTTACTATATCTGTTTTGGGACATTTTAGCTCTTGCTTCAAACTTCAGAAAATTTTCAGTTTCATTGAGACTTTATTTTAGTTTCTTATTTACTTTATATTAATTATATAACAAAAAAAAATGGTTTGTAGGGTTTTTAAATGTGTAGATCAATCGAATGGTCGGATCGAGAATTTGTGTGTCTAAAGACATAGATTTAACCAACTTATTACTTTCGTTGGTTCATTTTGCGATGCTTGATGGATGGGTAAAGAGTAATAAAAAAAAACTTAATTTTTGATTTATAGATACTTGAAATAATATAGATCAACTTTAACGGATTGAATCTTCTATTCGAATGTCAGAGGGTTGTATTTGAGTTGAAAAGATTCGGACTCAAATCCTTCTAACAGGACACAAGTCTCTCTCTTTATATAATATATATATATATATATATATATATATATATATATATATATATATATATATATATATATATATATATATATATATATATATATAGTAGTGACCCAGTGAGAAAGTTAGGTTATGTGAGAAGATGAGAAAAGAGAATAAGAACCATCAGATTAGTTTTTAGGTGGTTGAGATTAGATTTAAAGGAAATAAAACTAAAACCTAAAAACTAAATTAATCAACTCAAAACTAACTTAACCAACCCAAAAACTAATCTCAACCACGAAAAGATAATCTGACGGCTCATCCCTTCTCTTCTTCTCACCTAAGCTAGCTTTCTCACCGGATCGCTACTATATATACACACACATACAGATATTAATATTTTTAATTATTAATTTAAAATAATAAGTAATGACAATATTATATTCATTAATTATTAAATTATTTATGTTTAGTAAATATTAACTAACTAGTAGTTAATTATTTAATTAATAATAATGCTTAACTAAACTTTTATCTAAGTATTTATTATTATTTTGTTAAAAGTATTTCTCGATAAATGTAATCGATCATTACTAAGTTATTAACAATAACTCAATTTCGGTGCACTTAGATATTTATAAGATAAAATAATAAATATTATTATGTCATCATTAACAATTATGAACATCAACGATTAAACTTTGGTTCTTGTTAAATATTATTCTCTTGTTTATTGTATTATTCTAAACTCTTGTTATATAATATTATTTAACTATGTGAATTATATAATCTTCTTGTTTATTTAATATTATTAGGGGATTTCACTATAGCTCTTTATGTCAAACTGTAATTAAAAAAAAACTCAACTTCATAATTTATTCGCTACAGCTATCTTTATTTAAACCAACCATTTGCGCCTACGTTTCAAGAGTAGAAGCGCTCCTCAACGACGAAAAACGTAAATGCCCCGCAGTAATCGCTTCGAAAAAAGGAGCACTTCAAAAAAAAATAGACCGTTTCAGAAATGCAGACTAATGGTATATAAAAGATCCAAATAAATACCTTATTTCTGAGGCTTTATTAAGACTGCGATTATGAACGCAATCTTCATAAAAATGTCATGTTTCTAACTCTTTATAAGACTGCGCGCGACCATGATCGCAGTCCTCTTTATTAGGATTGCAATCATGATCGTAGTCCTCACAAAAATTTTATGTTTATGAGCCTTTAATTTTTCAGCTTATATTGGGACTGCGACAATGATCATAATTCTCGCAAAATGCCTTAATTTTTTATTAATAAAAAGATTGTGATTACAATCGCAATCTTCTAATAAAAAGACTGTGATGGCGCAGTCCTCACAAATGATTGCGATCATGAGTCGAGTTCTTATATCTGTATCGCTATCATCAGCAAACTCTCGTTCACCGACATCGAATGATGCCTAATGCTTTACAGATCTAAAAGCCACATCGATCACATACACAAAGAAAAACTCATTGCGAGCACGAACAAACGAGATCTGCAAAAGATCAATCTCAAAAAAAATTGGTTCAAGGCTCCGCCCCCTGAGACCCTCAGGAGGGGCTCCCTACCCCTTTCAACCCCCTGGCGACTTGATGGCACAGGTCAATCTGTAAATTACCCCTATACCAATTTTTGTACCTTCTCGTCAAATCTAACTTGATTATGAATCTTTTTCCTGTGATAAATATTTTTCTCATGCGAACACTGGTTTAAAAAATAAACTAGCTTTCAAAACTTAGACGAATATAAAAGTTCAAAAATGATTTAAGAAAAGCTTTAGAATATATCTACATTAGATATTTAAAAGAGATGCATAATACTCTATTGCATATAACAAAATATTTCAAAAATATATAAGCGATATGTAAACAATAACCTTAATATTACACAAAAATGTGAACATCTAATGAATTTATTGCTTAAAATGTTTCACTAATTCAAGCATTCTAATGATACTGAAAAGTTAGGGTTGTGTACTCATGACATAAACACAAGCATGCATGACATGACATACATCAATATAATTGTAAAACCATGAATGTTGCTTGTATTGGCGCAAAACTGTGCTGGGTTAATTTGGTTCGGTTAATTCGGTTCGGGTTTCGGAACCCGATACCGAAACCCGACCGAATTTATGCGGTTCGGTTCGAATCGCTTTCGGTTTTCAGTTTTTGGGTGGTTTTTTCGGTTTTAACCTAAATCTGCTCACCCCTACACCTCGGTGTTATGTTAGTTGGGCTATTGTGGTAGCTTCCAACTTCCTGGTCCATTTTTCGTCGTTGCAGAGCCCCTGTTGTTGTGCCAGAGGATAACAACCTCTCTGAGGAATCCGCCCGCCTGGCGGAGACTTGATGCAGCTAGAGAAGCAACCAACACGATAAGAACAACTAACAACAGAGAAATCAATCGACACAGTATTTAACGAGGTTTGGCAACGTGCCTACGTCCTCGGGGCAAGGGAGAGAGAGATTTTATTAATTCAACAATCAATACAAACTAATACAGAGGAAAACTTGAGGAGATTCTTAGGGATACAATACATGAGGGCTCTAGCTCCTATTTATAGTCACAGAGTCCCTAGATTTAACGAAACCCAGATTGAATTCAATCCCATTCAGAAAAGGAATCCGAATCCCAAAAGGCAGCAGAAAACGCGTCAGTCGGTCGACCGGCCGGTCAACCGACCAATGCCACGGTCGACCGCGCCCAAACGAGAGCAAGGGCCTATCAGTCGGTCGACCGGGATAACCATGTGCACGTTGTGCACGCCGGTCGACCGGGCCGGTCGCCGATCCTCCTCCGTCGGTCGACCGGGCGCCCGACCGTGAGCACAATCTGGCCTGCTCCAATGCGCCGTTTCTCGCTCCTTGATTTCCGATCTCTGTGTTAACTTCCTCTACTCCTCTATCTCCTCTCTCCCACAATTCTCCAGCTCAGTGAAGATTTTTCAAATCTGAGCCGATCTCCAACGAACTCCAGTCTATCACCTGGCAAAATCGACACACGATCTCGGCAAAATCGACACACGATCTCGGCTTGCGCGCTCCGGACGAAATTGACACACGATCTCGGCGAAATCGACACACGATCTCGGCTTGAAATCTGTAGCTCAGCTATCCAACTGGAATGCACCACACATGCTTTCCCTACACTTCACCTTAGGAGAACTTCCATACATGCCGATCACCAAACGTGTCTCCAACTCATCAACTACATGACCTCACAAAGAACTCATCATGAGCCAACACTGACTCTCCAACTGACTAGCTCTATTTAGTCTACATGCCTTCAACTGACGGTCCAACCAAGTCTGAGTAGAGCACACCGAACACCATCATCAGCTTCAACAAACTGGATGCACACCCCTCTTATGCAAGCTCAACCATCTTCTCACCAGAAGATCAACCTGTTCATCGTGATCACAACATCTCACCTCTACGTGAAGTCCAACTAGCCACAACACTTCACCTCTACGTGAAGTCTCTCTACCTCTACGTGAAGTTCCAATCGGCCACAACTCGAGAATCCAAACAGCTTCATACGGGTTGCATCACCAAATTTGGCTGCGCCATTACGGCTGCCTACGTACCTTGCCCAAAGGATCAAGCCAACCGTAGTTCATTCAAATGAGCTCCATCAAGCTCATGCACTTTTACCTGGATTTGTAGCAGCGAACCTATCTGGCTGAGTCATATGAACCTCCTCACGACCATCATGGAGAACAACGGCCTTTAACTTTAGCTTGTCGCAATCATAAGCTTGAGATTCATGCTTCTTTACCCACGAGCATGGTTTTACCTTGGTTTCAATGGTTGCAAACAACTCGACATTCTCATTAATGTCTTTAGCCTGTTCAGTATCAATCCTGGCTACATGATCTCCACCCGGTGTCACATCCGGTGAAATCTTCGCTGATACCGAACCAATTGGAGATGGTGGAGAAGCATCAACCTCCACCCGCCGTGATACTTTCTTGGTCTCCGTCCTCTTCACCTGCTGAGAAACGGTAGACTTCAACACTGAAGTCTTATCAAATGTGACATGCCTACTCAACACGATCTTCTTATTTTCGGGGTCCCACAACCTGTAGCCTTTCATATTCCTTTTGACACCCCAAAACACAAACCTTTTGCTCGCGGATTCACCTTGCCATTCTTGGCACTGAAGTAGATCGGACTTCCAAATTCTCGTAGCAAATCATGATCTTGAGCAGCTTTCCCAGACCAAATTTTCAATGGAATTTTACCTCCTATCGCAGTCGATCCATTTATGAGATGGCTAGCATATACAATCACCTCAGCCCAAAACGATTTGTCTAATCCTGCATTAAACAACAACCACCGAACCTTCTCCAGCAGGGAACGGTTTACTTCCTTAGCCAACTCATTTATACCTTCTGTGAAGTGAGTAGCGATACCGGTGTTCTCGCCAAATCGTAAGAATTGGTTCATGTCTCTTCCAACATTACCAATCTGTAGCTCCTTGATCTTCCTACCTATTTGCTTCTCCATTCTTCCTCTCTACTTCATCAACATATCTAGGGTTTCACACCTTTGTCTCAAGGGATATATCCAATAATGCCTAGATAAACTATCAACAAAAGAGACAAAGTACCTGTGACCTCCAAGCGATGCAGTCTTAGCAGGTCCCCAAACGCTTACGTGAATACAATTAAGAAGACTTTCTGAGCAATGAGTATTGGTGCTGAATTTCACTTTCTTCTTATCCAGAACGCTGTGTTCACCTTCCAAGTTGCAGGTAGCAGCATCTTCCAATGATCCCTTCTTTGCAGGAGCTCGCAAAGACTTTTCACCTCCATGTCCGACCTTCACCTACCAGACCTTCGTGCAACCATCATTTGAAGAACTAGAAGTCTCCACCTGACCTGTAACCGTACTACCCTTCAAGTAGTAGAGATTGTCCCGGCGGACGCCCTTCTTCACCACCATCGAGCCTTTGATCATCTTGAGAACACCATCTCGTATAGATATCACAAGACCCAACGCTTTCAAAGCGCCAATAGAGATAAGATTCCTTTTGAGTTGAGGTACATACCTCACCTCCTTCAATTCTCGTACTGTCCCATCATCCATCTTGATACGGACTGTACCCATCTCATCTATATTACACGAATGATCATCACCCATGACCGTGTAACATCCATCTAGCTTCTCAAAACTAGAAAATCAGGCCCTGTCGGGTACACATGATAGGTGGCTCCGGTATCCAAGATCCACTCAGTCTTACCTGAGTAATCAACAGTAGGAGTACTAACAGAGAGAGAATACCAATGAGTCTTCATCCGATCCATCCGCCTGTGCGAGATTCGCCTCAATATTTGACTCCACCTTCTTACCTTTGGTCTTCGGGCAGTCAACTTTCCAATGTCCTACTTTCTTGCACAAGGCGCACTGATTCCTTTTCAGATTTCTAAAGCCTGATCTGGACTTCGACCTTCCCTGATCATCTCTTCCCTTCCTATTGAAACTTCTGCCTCTTACCGTCAATGCCTCTGTTGTTGTGCTTTTCGAAGAAGACAATCTATCCTGTCTCCTTGCTTCATAACTTACAAGTGCAGCAGACACCTCACTGTAGTTAAGGGATTTTCTTCCATTGAGAAATGTAATAGTAAAGGTCTCATACTCTTTCCTAGGAAGAGACTTCAAAAGTATTACCGCCTTATCATCTTCACTAGTCTCCACATCCACATTAATTAGATCTGTAAGAAGCTTCGTGTAGTGATTCAAGTGTTCATTGACGGAGCATCCTTTTTGCATCTGAAAGCCATAAAGCTTACTCTTCAACTGCAATCGCGACTCTATACTTTTTGTCAGATACTTCTTCTTCAGGATCTCCTACAGCTGCCTCGCAGATGTCTCATGCAACATTTGATATTTGATGTCTTATGTCAAATAAGACCTGATCAAGCCACATGCCAATGGTTCATCTTGTCCCAATCTTCTTCTGTCGTTGATGCGCGCTTCTTCTCCAACCGTAAAGTGTCTTCGAGATTTGATGCCGTCAGCGCATCCAATAACCTCACACCTCCACATACCAAAGCTGTTCGTGCCGCTGAACTTTACCACATCAATCATTCGATGTGGATTCATGGATCTTACCGATGTACTTTCTCCAGCCATCTTCTCAACTGATTCCTCAAAGCAATGCGGAAACAAACGGAGTTAGATAAAATAAACTAGATAAAGATAAGATCTTTACCTCCACGCGAAACCCTCGAAGAGTTTCCAAAACTATCTACTCCTCCAAATTGATTCCTCGAGCAATTTACACTCTATTTTGAGATCGGCACACGATCCTACAAACAGTCCCAACGCTGATTCGAGATCGACACATGATCTTCGCCAAACAGCAATTGATGCCCTTGAATCAACAAATGATCCCACGTTGAACCTGAGATGCTCTGATATCAATTGTTGTGCGCAGGGGACAATAACCTCTCTGAGGAATCTGCCCGCCTGGCGGAGACTTGATGCAGCCGGAGAAGCAACCAACATGACAAGAACAACTAACAACAGAGAAAAGCAATCAACACAGTATTTAATGAGGTTCGGCAACGTGCTTACGTCCTCGGGGTAAAGGAGAGAGATTTATTGATTCAACAATCAATACAAACTAATACAGAAGAAAACTTGAGGAGATTCTTAGGGATACAATACATGAGGGCTCTAGCCCCTATTTACAGCCACAAAGTCCCTGGATTTAAGGAAACTCAGACTGAATTCGATCCCATCCAGAAAAGGAATCAAATCCCAAAAGGCAGCAGAAAACGCGTCTGTCGGTCGACCGGCTGGTCGACCGACCCATGCCATGGTCGACCGCTCCGGTCGACCGTGCTGAGAGCAAGGGCCTGTCAGTCGGTCGACCGGGCGGTCGACTGCTTCCTTCCACGGTTGACCGGGCGGTCGACCGGGATAACCTTGTGCACGTTGTGCATGCCGGTCGACCAAGCCGGTCGATCATCCTCCTCCGCCGGTCGACCGGGCGGCCGACCGGGAGCACAATCTGGTCTGTTCCAATGTGCCGTTTCTCGCTCCTTGATTTTCGATCTCTGTGCTAACTTCCTCTGCTCCTCTATCTCCTCTCTCCCACGCCTGTCCCATCACATAGCTTGAAGAGTCACCCTCAAGTCCAGTTCCCATTTTGGAACAATGGATAAAAGTTTCCTACAAGAATAAAAAGATCACGAAGCAATCTGCCCCTCTCCACTCTATTGCCAAATGTCACAGTTACAGAGCCAAGGCTGTTCACCTTTACCTCATCTCCTTCGGCTGCTGCCTTCCTGCGGAGGCAAGGCCACATGGGCGTGAATGTCATTATAGACTGTCTAAAAATCATTGAAGATAAGTCATCAGAAAGTAGAGTCTATACTCCAGACACAAGGCTAATCATAGTCACTCACGCAATACCAAGACGTAAGGGTCAAAGCCCACGTCTTAACATCACTACAATGGTCAAGACGCAAAGCTGGGAGACTGCACCGCAGCATCTCTGCGGTACCAAGACGCGAGGGTCGAAGCCCGCGTCTCTGCTTCACTGTAAGGGCCAAAACACAGAGCTTGAAACCCGCGTCTCAGCCATCGGTGCAATACCAAGACGCAGAGCTTGAAGTCCGTGTTTAGCAGAGTTCGAAGCCCGCGTTTTGTAAGGTTCGAAGTCGGCATCCAACAGCAATATAATGTCAAAACGTGAGGCTCGAAGCCCGCGTTTCAACTGCAGAGTAACCTGCATCTCAGTTATAATTATCCTCATTACTGGGTTAATTACTGCCCACGTAATGAGGGGAGTTAACCCCATTATGGAGGATTTTTAGGGGACAATTTTACCCCTGAAACCCCTACAAATAGCTTAGTTTGCTATTGAGGGGGAATCTTTTTTTTAAAAAAGAGAGAATCCTTCTTTGGTGAAAATTCCTTTTGGTCAGAATTCTCAGCTGAGGAATACTTAAGAGTTCAACTCTTCTGTCAACTTACTGAGTTTAAGTTTTTGCCCAAGACTCTTCGAGATTTCTATTTGGACAGGAGTTGTGCTACTCCGTTCATAGTCCAAAGAGAAATTCTCAGAAGAGCCTGACGTTCACCCGGTCAAAGGAAGAAAAAAAAAGGTCATCCAGAAAGAGTTGTTGGCTCCGGTCGACGAGCGGTCGACCGCTCGTTATTTAAAAGAGATTTAAATTGTCGGTCGACCGACCCCAACCGAGAGTTAGGGTCTCTTAGTCGGTCGACCGCAGGGTTAGAGGTCGACCGATTGGTCGACCGACAATGTGCATAAACGTGCACACCCTGGCCAAAAGGCCCAATCGACTGCCCGGTCGACCGATCTAGCCCGCAATGAGCACCAGTCGACCGGGCGGTCAACCGGTCTGGCCTAAAATAGTTTTATGAAAGAATTTTGAATTTCAAATAATTTTCAAAATATTTTGTATTGATTTAAAGGTAATGTAGCAATGTATGGGTGATGAAATACATGTTCTAAACTTGTTGTAAAATATTAAAAAATTATGAGACATGTATCAAAAATCAAGCATGTAAAATATCAATACTACCAAAACTTGTACTTTTCGAAATCCTATATTTTGTGTGTGTGACTTCTTGAGTATTACTATTATATTCTACACTTAGGGGCTGTTTGTTTTGCCATAAAGGCGTAAAAGTTCGTAATTCGTATAACTTATAACCCAATTACAACTACGGTATTTATTTAGACTGTAATTCATAAAAGATTTACGCAACTCAACTATCACTCACTTGCAACCTAATTATCACTCACTTGTAGCTCAGTTACAGTTAATTTTGTGGTCATGCAAATTTGTATTATTGTTTTATGTTAATATTAAATTTTTTTAATATTTAGCATTTTTAATATTTATTTGTAATATTAAAACTTTTTAAATCACCAAATAGTTAATTTTGTGGTCAACTTTTTCACTTACAACTTACACATTACGATAACAAACACCGTAAAATACAATACACTTTCTCATTTAGAACTTTATATTACTAATCAAATACCGTAAAACTTATATGTATGTAACTCATTTACAACTGTAAAAGACTTTACCAATTATGACTTACGAATTACGGCCAATTACAACAACCAACAGACCCTTAAATAAATTAACATCTTACAAGACTCTAGGTGACTATAAGATCTTCAACCGGCTTCTCCATTAGCAACGTTGAGTGCTTTGCGCTTTGATCCCGTATTTGAGTCTTCTTGAATCCCCAACACCTTCCTTTAGAGGAAGAAAACTCCTTGAATCCTTAAAACCCTGAGATAAACTTAAACACTTGAACTTGATTAGTACAAATAACCATATATGTTTTGTTATCATCAAAATCATAAAACCGGGTGATTGTAGCCTTGGGCCAACATCCATTTCAAAAAAAACCATGCTTTTTTGTAGCAACCCCTATTGGCCCAAAGGCCCATCACTCTAATTTTGATGATGATCAACTCATGTAATTATTGAACTAATGATCATGTATTTATTAAGTTTCAGATATTTATCAAGATCTTAGTCAGTGTTTAGCTTCAATAAAAGATTCGAAGTCAAGTTTTAAAGCTGTCACGTGTTGATTCAAGAGCTCGCGTTTCAAGAGCGCATCTAAAACTCAAGAGGAGTCAAGCTCTATGGATCGTGTTTGGATCGAGTCATCTTGGAGAAGAAGATCAACAAGAAGACTTCGCTTTAGATTTGTTTGTTTAAGTGTTTAGATTTTGTGTAAGGATAATTTAGTTTTGATATGCTCAAGTACACACACACACACAAGTTCAATAGTTTTGATTTCAGTTTAACCGTTTCGTTTTGAGTTTTTCGATTTTCATGATTACATATATATTGGTTTCATAAATAGAGTTCATCAAAAAAAAAGTTTACAAAGTTTAATGTATATTGGATTTCATCCACATATATCTATGCTTCATATGTTTAGAAAAACTTATTTTGATGTATCTAGTTAATGGTTTTAAGTTTTGTTTTTATCAAAACTTATTTTTTGATTTATTGTTTAAAACAAAGATATATCATTTCTATGTGTATTGGATTCTATCGATACACACTATGCTTGTCACGCTCCGCTTTCCAAAATACATAGAAACGGAGTCACGACGAGAGTCAGCGACGTATATACGCAAGGAAAACACCCCACGTATACACGCTAAACCTAAAGTAACCTGAACAAGTTAAAAATCTAAACCATAATATTAACGATTACTGTAATAATACATATAATAACTACACATGATCCTAGATGAATTAAGGAATGGAATAGAATCTAAGTGTGATATACATGAATAAAAGAATAATAGCAGAAATAAATAAATGCAAGAATACCAGAATCAAAAGGGAGAAACTCCAATCTCCTCGCAAAGCGCACGATCACACGAACACTTGAATAATATAAGAAGATATCTAATACTCTGGACGTGCGAATCTGTAACACCCATCCTCAGTATACGTACACAACTATGTGTCCTGATTTTTTGAGCGTATTTTTTTATTTTTTATTTATTTATTATTTTCTGTTATTAAATTCTTACTCATATAGCAGTACTGCATGATTTGACCTTTTTGGTATTCAGATTTAACCGATTTCAGTTTCAAATATTATTTTTTAATATTCTAAATTTTTCATGATTTTCCGAAATTTTTCAGAATTAAATTATAAATCTTCAAAACCGGTGTCGACCAGTGTCGCTGACCGACTTTCGGATTTTTAATTCACAAATGGAGTTGAAAATCTAAAAATGGCTTTCACATTATTTCTTAAAATAATGTTTTCTATCTAAATGAATTTTTTGAGAATTTTTAAAATTTATCAAAATTCCCCTGGATTTGGTGTCGGCCAGTATTACTGGTTGATTCCAGAAATTTTAGTTTACAATTAGAATCAAATTTCTAGATTCCGCTTTCATATTTCTTCTTAAAATTATTTTTCTTCTTTCAGCATTTTCTCGAATTTTTCAGATTTTATCAAAATCCGGCCGACCAAGTGCAGACCGGTGTCAACGGTTGACTTCAGGATTTTTATCTTGAAGATGAGATTGAATTTCAGAAAACTAACTTCACCAAAAATTTTTAAATAATATTTATTATTTTTGAGATTTTTTGGGAAGCTTTTCAAGGTACTTTCATTTTTCGGGGTTTTCCTGAGTTACCGGTGTTTTCCCAGATACCGGAATTCTATCCGGATATTTTACTTTTTCTCTCTCCTTACCTGAAGCGAGATCCACCAACTCTGGGTTCATCAATTAATGCGGAGACTCTCTCCATTCCGCATTTAATGTTCCGTTCTTCAAAGAAATCAACCCAGATCACCCATGCCTTTTTGTCTTTTCTGTAAACGCAACTTTCATTTTCCCTAGACGCAAGTTTTTCACTGCGTCTATTATTGCCAAGACGCGGATTTCTTGGAATGGGACGCGGCCTTTTGTGAAGGACGCAACTCTTTGGTTGAAACGCAAGTTTCATTCTATAATAATTTCAATGGCAATATTATATTAGTTTTTCCCTCCTTTATATAACCACCCCCATTTCTTCCTCTCTCTTTCATCTCTTTTCTTCCTTCTTCCATTTCCAGCAAGCCTCCAACAGCAAACACAGCCAACCAAGCTTCCCTTGGCCGGCCATTACAACCCATCTTCTCCACCTTTCTCCACCACCATTTCCTCCATCATTCTCCCCTCCATCTACTCCTCCATTCCAACTACAACAACAACCACAACACCATCTTCTTCCTCCATTTCCAACCAAAACAACCCATTACTTCCAAACTTCACCACCATCTCCACCACCACCTACACCACCTTAACCATCACCAACCATACCATCTTCTTCTCCTCGCCATTCTCTTTCCAACGAACTATAGGTTCGTCCTCCGAAACACCATTTTCAAATCTTCATTTTTTTCATTTGAACTATACTTGCACCATCAACCTCCTTCTCTTTTGGGGCCTTGGCCACCCAACTCCGGCCAACTCCGGCCAACTCCGGTCGTCGTCGGCGAACACCGGCCAAGCCACGGTCGGCCTACCTCCCCCTTCTCTTCTTTCTTTCTTTCTTTCCTTTGCATTTCTTTCTTTCCTTCCTTCTTTCTTTTCCTTCCATTTTCTTTTCTTTTCTTTTCTTTTCTAAACCTGCGTCTCCCCCTCTCTCTTTCCTGTGTCTCTCTCTCTCTGCGTCTCCCTCATTTCTCTGTCTCTCTCTTTCTCTCCTGTTTTAAACGCGGAGATCTTTAACGCAATCTACGCGTTCATGTATTAACGCGAACGCGGAGCACGCGCTCGCGTCTACGTTCTCCTCGTGTCCTTGCTGAAACGCGGGTCTCGAACCATGCGTTTGTGGCATCTACGCAACGCGACTCCCGCGTATGCGATTTTCGCGTCTTCATTCTCTCTCCTCCTCCATAAACATTTAAACGCATTGATTCCCTGGATTTCAGAGCTTGGGATTTCCCGGTATTTCTTGAAGTTTTGGCGAGTGTTCTCGCTCTCCTTCTGATCTTTCTGCTTCGTCATGTTGACTAATATTATATTATTTTACTTGCACATTTGCATGTATCATGCTATCACTTGACGCCTGCTTACATCACCTCTCAGCATATGTCTCATGGCACCTGTATGCTACTACTTAATGCTCGCCTCGTTATGGCATATTGATACTTAGCTTGCGATTATCATATTTACGGGAATCCTGTGACTTGAATTATAATACTCTTGTACTCTTGAACTCCTGATCTTGTCATGCGCTTACTTTCCCGTAAAATGATAATTACATAATAAATCATAAAAAGAAACCACTTGAATCGGGTCGGGGAAACTTGCGGCTATCAATATATGTTCGTGTTTACAGTGGTTTTAGGTATGTTGTGCAACTACATTTCCGGTTTGACCTGAGGGCCTCCAGGCGACCGAGGGGAGCGCTGGCTCCCTCCTTCCTGGTACCATCTTGATAAGGGCATTCTATAAGACCCTACTGTACGCCTAGCGGCAGGTTCCGTCCTCCAGCAACGGAACAATCCTGGGTCGTGGTCCCGGGTATGCACGGGACCTACTGTAAACATTGTTCGTTGATACCCCCGTTGGTTTCCAATAACAGCCTCGATTTACTCATATGTGGATGTATGTGTGCTGGGACGCTATTACACATACCTAGACATATGGGTAGGACGAGTAATAAGTATAAATATTAAAATGGCAGCAATAGATTTATTCAGCCCTCATCACTTTCATCTTATGTTTCCATTTCTTACTTACTGTAAATGTACTCTCGACACAGTTCTTGATGTTTAATATTATTTTGATCATATCAACACGCATATACTTATCTCTGTACGACACTTGGCATTCACCTGTCTATTTGTTAGGGAGTTTCTGACTCCCCTGAACTTGCATGTTCAGGTTCTGAAGCCTGGATTGAAGGGAGCCCTCCACCGAAGACCAAGCCTATCTCTCGGAGCAGGCTGACTTGTCCTAGTCCTTCTGTTCCTGAATCTTCCTGTAAGCTCGGGGATCTTCTTCTCAGCCCGTGAGCACCTTTTGCTGTGCAAATTGTAAATTTCACTTTTGTACCTGGCTGTGATATAATGTACATGTACCAGTATATCACGCTCTGTAATAACTTTGTAATCCTTATGTTGGAATGTATATTGCTACGTGCTTCCGTACTCTGATTCTTGTTTGTACTGATGCTTAGCGTATATACGTGAGGGTATTTCTGACCTGCGTATATACGTCGCAGTAACGTCTCCGTACCCGCCGGATCGGGGCGTTACAGAATGTAGGGTCGTCAGAAGCGACCTAATGAGTGTGACAACATAAGTAATGAAAACATAATAACTGAAATGAAGGATAATAAGATAATCAATGCCAAGAACAAGATATGAACGATGTATAACTAATCTTATGATAAAAGGAAACAACAGATGTCAAAATGTGTAACCTAGTATATGTCACTAGTCTGGTATACTAATCTGGTCATGTGTACAAACCATGTCTATCATAGCTTATCTATATGTACAATCAGGTGATTACGGTCAGCCACAATACACTATAAATAGTTCAATATTATTTATTATGTCAGCGAATACCAATTACCACCTATAATAGACGCATCCTATACTACGCCTACTATACGTGTCAATCAGGGTCCTAAGTTATTAAAACTGATTGGTTGGAGACATTATCCATGCTTTAGGTGGGTTTCGGGTTTAGATAAATGGGTAATGGGTTTGGATCATCATTGGATTAGGTAATGGGTATGCTAATGGGTTGAGGATTAATGATAGGGATTATATATATGGGGTTAACGGGTTATGGATAGAGAGATAACCTATTGGATATGGGTAAGAATCAAAGGAATAAAAGGAGGAGAAATACTATTACTAATAATAAATAAATCCAATAATACTATTAATAATAATAATACTAATAGCAACACATGAAAATTAATATTAGCAATGATAATGGTAACCAGTAACACTAATAATAATAATCTTAATAATTAACCATACAATAATAATAATAGTAACACTATTAATAATTAAAAAGAACTAACAATATTAATAATAATAGTACTAATAGTAATAAGTAACTAAAAACACTGATAACTAATAATGGCAATAGTATATAAAGCCAAAGTGTCATTTACTATCTTTACAAATAAATTTATACATTTAATAGTAATAATTATGAATCAAGCTAGATAATAATAAGAATAATCAGTAAATTAAATTAAATACTTTACAAAATAAAAAATACAGTATTTTAAAATAGGAATATTACATTCTACCCACCTTATAAAAATTTCGTCCTCAAAATTTCAATAAAGTAGAGAATGATAAAAGAATCAAAGTCCAGAAGAAAATAAATAAGTTTCCACGTCGCCTCGCTGGGACACCACGATTCCGCTGAGCGCTCTAATCTCTGCTACCAGCTTTAGAATGGAGTAGCCAATTTCAAGAGACAAGATCAGAAAATAAATCGACAAGAAGAATAGGAATCAAGATTACTTTAGAAGAAGAGATGCGATCAGAGAGATCGAAAGATCAAAGAGATGGATTTTCAAAGGGAAGACAGTCAATTCCAAGTGGACATCATATCATTGTGGGAATCCTATATGTATATTGCAGTGTAATTATAGCTCGTTCAAGTTATCGGTAAGAATTAAGTCCGTTTTATGTCGAACCTGGCTCTGATACCAAGAAAGTCCTGTCACGCCCCGCTTCCCAAAATATATAGAAACGGAGTCGCGACGAGAGTCGACGACGTATATACGTGAGAAAAACACCCCATGTATACACGCTAGGCCTAAAGTAATCTGAACAAGTTATAAATCTAAACCATAATATTAACGATCAGTGTAATAATACATATAATGACTACACATGATCCCAGATGAACTAAGGAATGGAACAGAATCTAAGTGTGATATACAGGAATTAAAGAATAATAGAAGAAATAAAGAAATGCAAGAATACCAGAATCAAAAGTGAGAAACTCCAATCTCCTCACAAAGCGCACGATCACACGAACACCTAAACAATATAAGAGGATATCCAATACCCTGGACGTGCTAATTCAGGGTCATCAGAAGCGACCTAATAAGTGTGTATGTAAAGAGAAAGGTGCTCGTGTATAACAACATAAGCAATGAAAACATAATAACTGAAATGAAGGATAATAAGATAATCAATGCCAAGAACAAGATATGAACGATGTATAACTGATCTTATGACAAAAGAAAACAACAAATGTCAAAATGTGTAACCTAGTGTATGTCACTAGTCTGGTATACAAATCTGGTCATGTGTACAAACATATGTCTGTTATAGCTTATCTATATGTACAATTAGGTGATTACGGTCAGCCATAATACACTATAAATAGTTCATTATTATTTATTATGTCAGCGAACACCAATTGCCACCTGTAATAGACGCATCCCAAACTACGCCCACTATACGTGTCAATCAGAGTCCTAAGTTATTGAAACTGATTGGTTAAAGACATTATCCATGTTTTAGGTGGTTTCGATTTAGATAAATGGGTAATGAGTTTGGATCATCAATGGATTGCGTAATGGGTATGCTAATGAGTTGAGAATTAATGATAGGGATTATATATATGGGGTTAACAGGTCATGGGTAGAGAGATAACCTATTGGATGTGGGTATGGATCAAAGGAATAAAAGGAGGAGAAATACTATTACTAATAATAAATAAATCCAATAATACTATTAATAATAATACTAATAGCAACACATGGAATTAATATTAGCAATGATAATGGTAATCAGTAACACTAATAATAATAATCTTAATAATTAACCATACAATAATAATAATAAATAATAATATTAGTAACACTATTAATAATTAATAAACACTAACAATATAATAATAATAATACTAATAGTATAAGTAATTAAAAACACTGATAAGAAATAATGGCAGTAGTATATAAAGTCAAAGTGTCATTTACTATCTTTACAAATAAATTTGTACATTTAATAGTAATAATTATGAATCAAGCTAAATAATAATAAGAATAATCAGTAAATTAAATTAAATACTTTACAAAATAAAAATACAGTATTTTAAGATAGGGATATTACAATGCTTCAAATGTGTTTCAATATCTTATTTTTGTATTTATACAAGTTTATAGAAAAATCAGTTTTCCATTTCAAAGTTAGTTTTTGAAAAATACGGTTTTTGGTATCAAGCTTAAATTTTATAGCTCAAAAATAGTTCAATGTGTTTGTAATATGTGTTGATTTTTTATCACACATATTTGTACTTCAAAGAATTTCAATGAACTTATTTTTGTGACATTTATGAAGATTTATTGAAATTTTTAGGGATTTATCAACTTAAATTTTAACCCTTAAATCCCGGTTCTGGGCTGCTGGCGGTCGACCAATCAGTCAACTCGAACCAGGGCTCGGTCAACTGGTCGGTCGACCGATGTGCACAAGAACTGCACAAGGCCATTGCCTTTGGACCTGTCGACCGAGCGGTTGACCGACTGGATCAAACACACTCTCGGGTTTGGTCGATCGACCGAGCGGTCGACTGACAAGGCAAATTGCCTTGTGGGCGGTCGACCGGCTACCCAACGGTCAGAAATTTGACCGTTAAGTGGTCGACCGACAATTCATTTTTGACCTATTCTGAACCCCAACGGCTATATTTTGGAACCCTATATATGTAGGTTCCCTTGACCTGTTTTCAACAAGTTTTCTAACAATAATTTTTCCCATCTTCTTAAGTATTTTCAGCAAGTTTTCAAAAAAGTTTTTGAGCAAAAAACTCTACATTACCAAAAACTCTACATTTTTATCTGTTTTCAAAGTTTTGATAAATCAAAGAAAATCAAGTTTTAGGAAATATAGTTTTGTTCTTCATTTATTCATCTATCAAGAAGTTTTTCCCAACTATTTTCTTTGTTGTTTCTTTTTCAAATACTTTGATTTCTCACATACTTGAGCCACTCAATTCAAAATCTATCATTTAGGATCTTTGTGAGAAAATTGTTTGTGGTCTCTTTAAATCACCAAGTGTTGTTTGTGGTCATTTGGATCACCAAGTTGTAAACTTTTTTTACTTTGTGCTTGACTTAGTACCTACCTCTTGTGTAGAGGTGTGAGAGTTGGAGTTGTATACTCCTTATTTTGTAAGTTGTAATTCCTCGGTGGAGATCCCTTTGTAGAAGGTTCTGTGTGGACATAGTGAAAATCCTTCTGTGTGAAGGCGGGTACGTAGAGCAGTGACTCAAATCTCGAAACATATCCTCGTGTTTGTGTTTGATCTTCTATCTCTTAACTTTCTATATCTTTATATCTTGCATTTTTATTATTGCTTATTCACATACATGCTTGATATTGTTTGTGTGCTCATGCTTATGTTCAATTAAGAGAGCTATTGAAGCACCTCAACTCTTAATTTAGAGGAATCTGAGGAGAAATTCTAGAGCCCTTAACAGGGAATTCTGACTCACTCTTTATTACACTTTGTGTGTTTAGCATTTATTTTTTAATTCTGCATTATTTGTTCTAGATTAGCATTACACCTATTCACCCCCCTCTGGTATACTTTCACCCCCCTCCCATATCAATATTTGTTCAACCACCGCACTCCCTATGTACTTTGTAGTCACTTTAGTAGTAGATTATGGTTAAATATTCAAAATTCGCCTCATTGCAGCCTTAATGAACTAGAATGCACCTCACATGCAGAAAAGATGAGCTGGAACATGTGGACGCGCCTTACATGCAAAAAAGGCTGCAAACTCAGAAACATCCACCTATAATATTGAATTTGTCCACCTAATGAATAAAAATATACGAGCTGTGAAACTATTCACATATAGGATCGAATTTGTCCATCTGGTGCAGAAAAAAGATGCAAGCTCAGAAATCGTCTAACTGTAACATCAAATTTATCCATCTGTAGCTATATTAATGAGATATTTTTATAAATCCTTGAATAATGTGAGATTTGAGATTATTGAGATTCTAATAGCATTTATTGCGGTATTTCTAGTCTTAGAGCTTTAATATGTTTATTTTATGAGAAAAATGTCTATTTTTTTTTTATGATATTTAATTAGTAAAAAATAAATAAATAAATTTTATGTTTAGTTTTTTCTTCAAAACACATTAGGCTATTGCTTTTTCTCTTAAGCTATTGTTTTTCTTATAAATTTAATTTTCAGAATTCTTTTATTGCAACAGTATTCCTAATAAGTTTTCTCACTAATTTGAGAAAGATAAATATATTAAACTGAAAGATAAATAATTTTATATGAAATGTAGACATAGTAAATAAAAAAATGGATAACTTTATGCTGAAAATAGAACTAAAATCAATTTTATATGAAATGTCTACTTTTATGATAAGTTTTATACTTGGCTTAATTTGTCCATCTATAAGTTAATTTATCCACATTATTGTCGATTTGTCCACATATAGGTCAACTTATCGACTTGTTACTGGAATTTTTAGTCACAATTTACTTGTCCACTTGTATTTAAAGTTATCCATATTATTTTTGAATCTATTCATCTGTAAGTCAAATTGTTCACTTTTTACTGAAATTGTCAACCTCAATTAAGTTGTCTACTTGTATATAAGATTGTTCACATTATATTTGCAATCTACTCACCTATAAGTCAGATTGTTCATTTCTTACTGAAATTATCAACCTCAATTAAGTTGTCTACTTGTATTTGAAATTGTTCACATTATTTTTAGTCTATAAGAAGTGGACATTTTTAGTTCCACGCGTCGTATAAAAGTGTCCACTTTTTATTTAGTGTGTCTACATTTCATATAAAATGCCCATCTTTAAGTTAATATTTTTTATTCTCAAATTAGTAAGACCACTTATTGGGAACACCATTGCGATAAAAGAATTCAAAAAAAATAAACTTATTAAAAATAGTAGCCTAAGAGATAAAAAACAATATACTAATGTGTTTACTAAAATACACAGGATAAATAGGTGTAATGCTAATCAAATGCGGAATAAAATAAACTATGTTAAATGATGCAAACCGATTACTCAAAACAAGAATTGAAGTCGAATTCCCTGTGAAGGGCTCTAGAACTTCTCTAATATTTCTCTAGATTATGAGTTAAGGTGCTCACTTGCCTTCTTATGGAGATGAGTGTAAACCGACAAAAGTAAATGATGAATCTAATGCATTGATGAAAGTAATGCAATCAATAAACAGAGATTGCAAGAGAAGTAATAACACAAGTAAAGAATAAAGATCAAGAGACAAGTAATCACAAACACAAAGAATTTGTTTCGAGGTTCGAACCACTGCTCTCTGTCTCTGCCTCCACCACTATGAATGATTCACTATCCACTAAACGATCTTCCACAAAGGGACCTTACAATAAGAAATTACAAAAGGTCTGCACAAGACCAGAGTACACAACTCCATCACTCAATCCTCTACACAAGAGGTAGCACAAAACTAATTGAGGTTATAAAACTCCTGGTGATCACTCAAGATCACAGACACTCTCTCTTATAACTTCCTATAGAGTATAATATGAAATGAAGATCAAGGAGTAATGTGAGAGTAGAAATTCAAATAGAAAGAATTAAAGAGCTGAAAAACCAAATGAATTTAGCTTTGAAAAGATTGCACTTGATCCAAACTAGAAAAACTTTTCTCCTTTAGAGTAAACTTGATTTTCTATGAAAACTTGTAAAACTTGTTTTCTTAAACTCTAACCCAATGACCCATTTATATAGCAACTTATAAAACTTATAGGTAAAGCTTACCAGGTCTTTAGGGATGAGTTTTGACCCATAAAAACAGAAAATGCCCGTTGGAAAACAGAAAAGACGAAACAGATTCAAAAACTAGCCATTATTGAGATTTTGGCAATATGTCGGTCGACCCTCCGTATATCCAAAAAATAGCTGTTCGAATTCAACCAAGGCTAAGGTTGAGCCAGTCGGGCAACCGAACAGTCGACCGCAGGGATTGGTGGTCGACCGGCGGTCGGTCGACAGACAGACATGCACAACGTGCACACCCCAAGCCACAAGATCGGTCGACCAGTCATTCGATCGACTTGGCCTATCATAGGCAACGGTCGACCGGTCGGTCGACTGACCTAGGCTGAAAGCAGTCTTTCCTGAAAATTTTGAAATGAATTTTTTTCTAATAAAATTGTATTGGTTTTTAAAAGGTATAACCATGTATTGGCAATTGAGATACAAGTTCAAAACTTGATATAAATCTTTGGAAAATATATGAAATATGTATCAAGATCAAACATGTAAAACACCAATACAAAACAAACTTGTATTTTCGAAAACGTGTATTTTTTTGTGTGTAATTCGTTGAGCATCAAATCTATTATTTTACACTTTAACATACTATTTTCTTATAAGGTTCTAAACGACTACAAGTGTCTTCAAACAGGCTTATTCAATAGCGACGTCGAGTGGTTTGAGTTTCTATCCCATACTTGAATACCCTTGAGCCTTCAACACTTTCCTTTAGAGAAAGAAAACTTCTTGAATCTTTTCGAACCCTGAAACACACTTGAACTTGATTAGTACTAAATAACCACATACGTTTTGTTATCATCAAAACAAAAAACAAGTGATTGTAATCTTGGGCCAACATTTACAAGAAAAATTAAATAGAAAATTTCTTATTTTTATTTTGCTAATTAAATATTTTTGAAAGAAGTAGACAATTTCTCGTAGAATAAAAAGTATTAAAGATTTAAGACCAGTAATATAAGCATTAAATGCTATTAAAACCTCAAATCTACAAAATCTTACATTATTCAAGGTTTTACTTAAAGAAAATCTTATAACACAGCTACACGTGGACAAATTCGATGCTACAAATAGACAGTTTATAAGCTTGAATCTTTTTCTACACTAAGTGGACAAAATTGATGCTACAATGAACAATTTTTGAGTTTGCACTTTTTTCTATGCCAGGTTGACAAATTCGATGCTACAACTGGACAATTTCTGAGCTAGTAACTTTTTCTCTCCATAAAAATATGAAAAAAATATTACCTAAAATGATGGATCTGCCTATTCAACAAAAATCAATCTACATTTGTGCTGCAGAGAATTAAAGCTCAGCAAAGGAAGACCTTTGCCAAAATTCAGATGGACAAATAATAAAGAAGAGTGAAAAATTGTATACTGTCAACGAGCAACGCGTGACGAGTATTAAATGAGAATCATGCCTACTGCGCTAGTCAACTCAGATAGAGCTAGATCATCAAGGATAATACTACATTACGAATATACAATATAGCTTGTTTTTTTTTTTTTTTTTTTTTGGCGCGGGGGGCGGGTAAGAAAATAGAAAAGTTGGTCAAAGCGGTTTTTGGTAAAGTTTGAAGTAACATGGGTTTTTGGAAACAAAGAGATTTTTCCATGGGGCTATAATAATTTTTCCTTTTCTGAAACATCATTCTTATGAGTGATTAGACTCAAGGAAAAAGGGAAAATCACGGATTCCCCCGCTAACCTCTTCCCCGAGAAAACCCATGCCCTAGAATCCTAAAGTTGTAATTTAAGCCCTGACATCTTAATTAAGAATCACCTTAAAATCTCAAAATGCTTAATAATAACTAGTCAAGGAAGTTGACAATTTTTTCTCTATGAAATTTTGATTATTGGTTGGATTTTTAATAATTTGACTTTTATTTTTCATTTTTGCCTTTTTCCCCTTTTTTCTTTTTCTTCTTTTTTTTTTTGTTGGCACTGAAGTGGTGATGATTGCTAGGGAAGAAAAGATTATTATTTTTAACAACGTGAATATGATTTTAATGTATATTTTGTTTGTTTACGGTCTAGGTTTGGATGGATAATTAGTGGCATGTAGCATCATGAAAACCTAAGATTAGCGGTAAAGAAAGGCGTTCACGTCTAAACAAGGGGCTTTTCAACTTCTTCATGGATATAATCACTTTTAACTTTTAAGATAAAAATTTGATGTGTTTTGTTTCCCTTTAAAGCATAATCCATGGGTAAATAGGATGTCAAAGACACGATAATTCCACGTCAACTTCCACGGGCAAGAAAGACGTGTAATCCCCTGTTCACGAATATAGTGCAACCGGCGTGGCTTGCTCGTAAGTGAAAAATAAAGAGAAAAAATAAGAAATTTATAGAAAATTTAGATTTGTGCAAGTAAGTTTTTTAGTGTTTGGTTCTAATATGAAAGTTTAAGTGGAAAAGTATATTATATTTCTTAGTGTTTGGTCAGTAATGTGAGAGTAAAAGTGAAAAAGTTGAGTGCAAAATAATATTAAAATAAATATTAATTATGAAGTTTTTTTGAACTATAATCAGACTGCAACTAAGATTTACGGGAGGACAAAATTAATGGTTTTGAGCTACTACTTATTACAAGTGAGATTTACATGACCATGAAATTAACAGTAACACACTGCAATTGAGAAAATAGTAGTGTAAAAGGAAAAGGAAAAATGAAAAACGAATTTTCCCACTTCCCTTTTCCGGTTCCAAATAAATACCGAAAGTGAGAAATGAGTTTCCTCACTTTTGCCCCCAAACCAAACAGAAGAGAACTTTTTTCCCATCAGTCAATATTACCCTAAATAAATCAAGGTGCAGTATTAACTCAAACATGACCCAGCAAGTTATTAACTTGTAGGGTAACAATTGGTCGAACCTAGATCGTCGAACGCAAAAAATTGAAATCATATTGTTGTTATGGACAACATTCCTAAATTCCTTGAATAAGGAATTTCTTAGGAGAGAGTGGGTGAGTCAAGTAATTTACAATGAACACATTGATCGTATTATTGTTTGCAAACTTAGCTCATTTAAGAAGTAAATACTTCAGTAGAAGAATTAAAACAAAATTCCATTCTGTTCAACTTGATTTATATCATTTATATTGGTCAAAAATAAAAAATCAACTGTATTCAAGTGTTTATTCACGCATCTAGTGAGTACACGTTGAATGACGTAAATAACAAGTTAATTTGCTTAACAATTTAAAATACTTGAGACCTAATAAAAATTAGTTTGTAAGAATTTTTTTAAATATTTAAATCACAATCAAATTGTCAAATCAAATTTATATGCTTGGAATCATAAATTTAAGCAACATGTTACTTGTGGTTATCCATTTTGTATCCACGATGCATAAATTAAAAAAAAATTCAGAGTAATGGTTTTTAGTTTTTAATTGTTTTAAATATATAATTCAAGTATGAATCTTCTATCTAACTAGCTTATATTGAATTTAAATAAAACTGATTAAGCTCTAAAATCTTTCTAGAAATAGTAAAATCCATCTCATTTATATTTATAACATGTGGAAACTTCCATTTGCGAAAGGTCTCTTCCGAACATGTTGACAATGATGGCAAAATATATCTTAATCTCATGTCTAGAGCTTCACATTCAACCCTAGAGACGGTGATAATCCTTCCTATTTCCTGTTATAAGCACATTAATGTTTCCGTATTAAACGAATTTCAACGATACATTCTTCGGACTTATATTGCTTCAAAAAGTTCTACTAACTTATATTATGCTAAAAAGCACATGCGTCATGCACGCAAAATCTTTTTTTTTTTTTTTTTTGAAATTGTAATAATATCTAATTGGATATGAAGATTTATTTTATATTTTTTTGAATTATTTGTTAAAAAATATAGAGGGATTTCGCTGCAGCCCCATTCTAAACCGTAATTAGGAAAAAAAATTTATTTTCATAATTTAATTCGCTACAGCAACCTTCTTTTTTAAATCAGCTAGGTATGCTTATGTTTCAAGCGCAAAATCTCTCCTCAGTGGCGAAAGATGCAAATGCTTCACAATAATTGTTTCGAAAAAAACGGACCGCTTCAAAAATGCAGACTGCTAGTATATAAAAAACTGCGATTATGATTGCATCCAATACTAAAATATCCTATTTCTGAGTTTTTATGAAGACCGCGATCTTGATCACATTTTCACAAAAATATCAGGCTTCTGAGTCTTTATGATCGCAGTCCTCTTTATTAAGATCCCAACTAGATCGCAGTCCCCACAAAATTGTCATATTTCTGAGTCTTTAAATACTGCAATTATGATCACAGTTCTCACAAAAATGTCTTACTTTTTAGAATTTATTAGGAGTGTAATCATGATCGCAGTCTTCACAAAAATACAATTTTCTAACCTATATTGGGATTGCGACATTGAACCAATTCCTTGCAAAATGTCAAATTTTCATTAATAAAAGGAGTGCGATCATAGTCGTTGTCTTCTAATAAAGGTCATAATCCTCATATCAGTTTCATCATGATCAGCAGATCTCCATTCCACTGACATCGTATGATGTCCAATGCTTTCCAGATCTAAAAATCACATCGATCACAAATACAAACAAAGCTCATCGCGAGTATGAACAAACGAAAATTGTAAAAAGTCGATCAAAAAAAATTTGGTCGGGGGCTCCACCCCATGAGACCCTCTCAGAGGGGCTCCCTGCTCCTTTTAACCCCCACGGTGACGTAACCGTGCAGGTCAATCTGCGAATTACCCCTCATCGAGGTCAGAACTGAGGGGAGAGCAACGATGAGGGCGATGAGAAACAGTAAAGGAGAAAATGATAATATATAAAGAAGCGGTGATCGAGTGGATTAATTTATGCTGAGGTGGATGAAGCTGTAGCGAATAAAAATAGGAGGGGTGAGTTTTTTTCTTAATTATGAAGGAAATAGGTGGATTTAGCGAAATTTCCAAAAATATAATTATATATTCAACATAAGATATATATTTTCAACAAGCAATAGAGAAGATATAATTATAAAGAAAATAATATTCAATAAAAATAAAAAAAGAGAACAAAACGGAATGAGGAAAAAGAAGAAAAAATCTTTAAAAAATAAAAAGAAAGAATTAGAAAAATAGAACAAAATCAGAATAAAAAATAAAAAATGAAATAAAATAAAAAACTAAAAAGGATAATAAAAAAATCTAGAAAGAAAAGAAGTGAAAGAATAAAGCAAAAATAAAATAAAAATTCAGAAAGAAGAAAAAAGAATTAATAAGTAGAATAATATTCAAACAAAAAGACAATTGTAAAAAAGAAAAGAAAATAAACCTTTAGAGTAAACGTGCAACAAATGAAAAAGGAAATAGGAAAAATTAATTTAAACAAAAGAGGCAAAGAAATCGTAATTAGGAAAAACTCAGCGTCATAATTTTGTTCACTTCACCCATCTCCTTTTTTTAAAGTAAAAATATGTGCTCGCGTGTCAAGCGCTGAAGCGTTCAGAACAACGGAAAATGAAATACCCCTAAGTAATCGCTTCAAAAAAAAACGAACCGCTTCGAAAATATCTATTTCTGAGAACCGCGACTATAATCGCAGTTCTCACAAAATGATCATAGTATAAATGATTATGACTGTGATCGCAGTCCTCACAGAAATATCTTATTTCTGAGAACTGCAACTATGATTATAACCCTCAAAAAATGATCACAATCTTATTTCTGAGAATTGCGTCCATGATCGCATTTCTCATAAAATACACAATTTATGAGGACTGCGAATATGATGTTAGTCCTAAAAAAATGTCATGTTTCTGAGTTTTTTTTTCATGATTGTGATCATGATCACAATATTCACAAAAATATTCTACATTTGAGTCTTTGTGGGGACCACAACATAACAAGTCCTAAAAGAGGGCTGCGACCGATTATGGTTGCAGTCCTCACAAAATGTCCCATTTCTGAGTTAGTTCTCACAGAACTTACAGCGACCATAAACAAAACGAGATCTGTAAAAAGATCGATTCCAAAAAAAAATTCTAGGGTCTCCGCCCCCGATCCCTGGAGGGGCTCCCCACACCCTTCCAATCCCTACAACAACCGATCACATAAGTCGACCTGCGAATTACTCTACATCGAGGTCAAAGTCGAGAGGAGAGCAACGTCAAGCGCAATGGAGGCGGGTAAAATAGTAAATGAAAATGTATAAGTGGAATCAATTTATGCTAACGTGAATGAGGCTATAGCGAATCAAATGATGACGTTAAATTTTTTACTAATCATGAAGCAAAGTAGTTGACTGTAACGAAATATTTCTAAATTTGAAAATAAGTAGAGTAGAATTTGTAAAATGTCAATAAAAAAGAATGGAGTTCCGTGGATTGGATATTGTTTTTCCTGAATCTGTCCAGAGCAGGCGGTGACCGACCATTAACTCTCAAAAAATCCAAACGTCAAAGTTTACATTTTGTTTTTGAAGACCCGACCGTTTAAAGTACCAGACCTATTCACCGGCACCAAAAAAAAAAAAAAAAAAAAAAAAAAAAAAAAAAAAAAACCCGGATCTCTCCCGTCCCTCTCCTCCGGCCTGCACTGCGTCTCACTCGTCGAGAGAGACAACTTCATCTTTGCTTGCTCGGCGACTTTCAGCTCTCTTCACTAACCTCCTCTTCGAATCTCGACCGGGTGCCACTCTAAAACACACAGAAAGGTAATTGTTTTTCCAAACCCTAATTTTTTTTAGTTTGTATTTTCTCTGTTCAATGAAAAAAGCAGCAATTCTTTTGAGTTAATTTTGGGGAGTGTGTCATTTTGTTTCATTCTTTCAATTAATTAATTTTTTTTGCTCTTGCTGCTCTGTTTTTTGATCAATCTTTAAAAATGTTTTTTCCCCCCTTTATTGGTTGCCCTCTATTCTTTTAATCACTGATTTTCTAAGTTATGTTGACAGGCATATCTTAATGGGTTTTGCAAACTTTATGAGATAGATTTTTCCTTAAAACTGTGCCTTGAACTTTTGATTGCCTCTCGTTACTAGCAGGGGCCTTGGGAATTCTACAAGTTTTTAGTCGTAACGTGTTTAAGAGAATCTTAATGAACCTGTCACGTGATATTTTCTGCAACCGATGAAGATTTTAATCAAAGGAGTGGTTAGTCAAAACCATACATAATAGATTTCCATATAATAAAAACTTAGGATATAGCCATTCATAAAGCTAAACCGAGAAAAAAAGAGTCCACATTTATGACACCAACATTAGTGTTGGGACAAGAATATATGGTTTTGGGACAAGAATATATGGTTTAAGTGGTTAACATTATCTCAATTTGAGTGGTTTATGCAGTCTCTTTTATTTATTTATTTTAGAAATGATAGTGCTCTTCCGCCAAAATATTCATAAATGAATTGCTAACTATTATATGCTACACTATTATATATAAAGAAAAGAAGACAAAAGAAAATGTGTTATTTGGTATAAATGTCATAAACTAAAGTAAGTAAATACCAGATGCTCTATGAATGTACTAAATTTGTAGGAATGAAATAAAATATATCATTTATTATTAAGAAATACATCTATATTCCATCTCCAAGGGCACTTGGTGCAGGTGCATTTATTGCTAGTTGACTACAAATGCATCACAAGTTTTAGGCATTGTCAACTGCATTCAGAGAGGCAATCCTCACACTATTTTAAAAGGCTCAACCCCGACAACATCCAGGTTAGTTAAATAGGCTCAACCAAAGCCATTTCTAGATTAGGCTTTTATTTTGGGTTAATCTTGATCCTCGTGATAGGAGAAAGCTTGTTTTCAAACCGTCTCATTGTGAAAAAAGGCCCATCTCCCTGAAGAAATGTTCTGTTGGATAGAACCAATGATAATTTATAACAGTTCAATAGTCTTTGTAGCACCACTCACATTTCTATGAGCCCTCCTATTATCACCAATTTGAAGAAGCCCACATGTTGGGGCACACAGACCATCGTTCTGATATCAGTACTAAAAAATGAAGCTTCTTTATTATGTATTAACTATATCTAAATATTCGTAACTAGTTTTTGTTGAAAATAACCATACTAGGGGTGTGAACAGTCAGATCAGCAGGGTCTTTCTTTAAGTACTTTTGTACTCAAACCCAAAAATTTCCGGAGGGTCTTTTAGAGGAATAAAACTTACCCATCAGGTTCTCGGCAGGTTTGAATATGGGGTCTGGTTCTCACGTTCAGATTGGTTGGCAGACCATATATTTTCAAAGATCGAAGTGTTACTTTTGCCTCAAATCTAAATAGTAAATTGATATTCATTCCAAGAGCCTTCAAAGGCATATCACCATGTTTAATAATGTGCAAATAAATATCTTAAGTCCAGTCCTATTACTTGAAGATTCCTTGTCAAGTAGATTTGTGTAAAGAAGAAAATATTAGAGTATTCCAGTTTCAATATTGTTATATAACTATTATGTATGTATATATGCATGGTCGGTTTCAGCTGGGTCTCAGTATAGGTGCAGATTCAGTTAGAATCAGTTTTGGAAGAATCAAAACGCGCATGTTAGTTTTCAAGCATGTTCCAAAGCTCCCTAAACCCATAATTTCAGGTAGGATCGAATAAGGTCTGGATTCAAACCGACTCGGTTCAAACCCCTAAATGAAGCAACCTATGATCCTTATCTCTCATCATCCCACATCAATTTTAACCGAGTAATGCTATGGGTACTTCTTAGTTCCTATTTAGTTAGACACTATTTTTGAGGTAGAAAAAACTCGGTCTTAAATTGACAAAATACTTTAGAAGGACCCTCTTGCCTTGAATTTTGTGCAGGTACCATAGTGGGTACTAAAAAAAGTACTTGAATTACTTTCTTTTTAACCCACAACCTTTCTTGATTCACTCTCTTGTCCATCCTGGCAACCTCCTACTTGTCTCCCTCTCCAAAACAATTCTCCTCCCATGGCCATTGCTCTCCAAATTTGTGTTGATCGGTTTTTTGATCAAGTAATACCAAATCAGGTACCTGAGGTCAACATTTGAAATGGAGATATACAATTGGAGTTAAATTATGAAAATGAAACCATAGTTTAATTGTGTTTGAATCTAGTGAGAAGGGGATTCGAACTGAGAAGGCAACAGAGGGGTCGATGGCTTTGATGGTGCCCCCACTTCTCGTTCATCACTTTTCATTGCTTGCCATGTCTTTTGATGATGACGTAACTTGAATGTGGCTACTAGATTGAAATATTTCATCTAAAGTCCAAATCTCTTTCATAAAGGAAAGAAAGAAAAGAAGAGGAGAAGGAAGATGAACAAGAAAGAAACAAGGGATGAGAGAAAGGGAGGAGCATAGTAACATGAGTTGCAAAATTGTTAGAAATATTCGTGAATCTAGCCAGAACCAAACCCGAAAATTTAGAAAACTTAAAAATGGAGTATGTCTAAAGTGTGAAATATATATATTGTATGTCAGAAATGTAAATATAAATACATCACATGCCAAAAATGTGAAATGATCATCTCAGCAGAAAAGATCATGCCTTCCTTCTCCAAAAAAAGAAAAGATAATTTTTCTTTCCATATTTTTTGACCCTGTTTGTATAGGTCTTGTTTGAAGAATTTGATATAATACACTATCTGAAGAATCTAACACTGATTTTCTGTAAATCTTTTAGGCCTTGTTTGGATGTGATTAGTCTATAGTTTGATTATAATTTATAGTTGTAGGCTTGCAAACTATTGTATGCTAATCAGCCTAATCTTTAACTCTAGTTTTCTAAACTAACGGTTTAGTGATTTATGTTTTGTTGGATACATAATGGAGTTGTCTCAAACTCTATTTTTCTCCTTCTATTTTTTGTGGAGTAAGAAAAATTGAGTCTGACTTGATTTTTCTAAATTGCACTTAAGCCTAGTTTTTGGAGGAAGCTAACTACAGTTTATTAAAGTATGAATGATAGCTAAAAAGACCAGAGGTTGGTTTTTTGGAGCATGGTTCAAAGTCGGCGTCTCTCCCGCCGACTCAGCGGGTACTGAGACGAGTCGGTCACGGTGTCTCGGATCGGTCTCAGGCGATACGCGCAAAACGCTACATAAAAAGTTCAATATTTTTTGAAAAAATCACGACAAATCTTAAAAAAATGCTCGCATTATTATTTATGTATCACATGTCCAAAACATATCACTTAGCACACAAAATATAAAGCGAAAACATAAATACACATGTCTTCGGTAAAAACATATCAAAATACATGCACAATATAGTAAATTGCACAAAATACATTCATTAATATATACTAATGTAGTCTTTTTCACATTAAATTGCGATGAGGCACAAATCATCATCATAATCATCTCCGTTGTAAGTAGATAAACCGGTAGTAGTACCTCGTAGATATCTCAAGTTGTGGTCTGTAGTCATAGCCGCATCCCATACCATAATATTGGCCTGATGCCAAACTCAATCCCTGCATATGATCTTTATGACTATAAGTCTCTCCATCAACACTATTATTGCCCCCATTATTGTCATCATCACCATCACCACCACCATCACTACCATCACCGTCGTCATTATCAACACCATCATCACTATTAGAACTGGATAAACCCTCACATTTTCACCATTATTATCTGCTTCTCTTATATCTTTGCTTTCCTCACTACGACGAATACCTTCACTGAAGAGGAAGAACTTTAAAATGGCTTTTTCAACTTTTTAACACTCTTCGATGAGAACATGCTTTTGATTGTTTTCTGTTTTGATGAGAACATGTAAGGATCAATTTTTGAATTAAACAAATTAATTAAGTTTCTTAATTAAATTTCTCAGTTAACCAAATTAACAAAATTTTCCTAAATTAGTTAAACTTAACAACATTCACAAATTACTTAAGTGTATTTAACACAATAATTAAGAGAGATATCTATAGAGAGAGACTAGAGAGATCTAGATAGATAGAAGTAAGGGAAAGAGAGGGAGAGACTGGGAAAAGGGAAAGATACAAAGAGAGGGAGAGAGATCGGGAGGGAGAGAGATTGGGAGAGGAGACAGTCAAAGAGAGGGAGAGGAGAGAGACAGAGTGAGGGAGAAAGGGAGAGAGATCGGGAGGAGAGAGGGAGAGGAGAGAGACAAAGATGAGAGAGAGGGAGAGAGAGAGGAAGAGAGATCAACATGGAGGGAGGGAGAAAGGGAGAGGAGAGAGACAAAGATGGAGAGAGAGAGAGACAGAGAGAGGGAGAGGAGGTTACCTAAGAAGAAGAAGAAGAACGGCGATGACCAGATTTGGTGAGAAGAACGACGACGAACGACAAGGGACACAGTAACGAACAACTCATCTCATGGCGAGACCTGGTGAGTTTGATTTTTTTTTCTTCAATTTTTCGCCATTTAAAGGCGAGCTTCACGGGGAGTAGTGAGCACAGTGCCGAGTCATGGCAACTCGGTGACGACTCACCGAATCGCCCTAGTCGTCTTGAGTCATCTCGTGACTCGGCCGAT
The DNA here is from genome assembly GCA_038442645.1 of Agave tequilana. Classification (NCBI taxonomy): domain Eukaryota; kingdom Viridiplantae; phylum Streptophyta; class Magnoliopsida; order Asparagales; family Asparagaceae; genus Agave; species Agave tequilana. Next base: position 57,098 of record JAVJIF010015328.1, read on the forward strand.
TTGGCCCCGAGTCGGACCGATTTCGCCCAAAAGTGTGGATTGGGTCTTGGGACGCGTCTCGTCTCCTGCCGAGTCGTCTTCGACTCGGCCGAGACTTCGATCTCTGTTTAGGAGTTAAGAAGCTTAACTACAAAAAAATTACAGTTAAGAAATTTTAACTCCAAAGCCAAATAGACCCTTGTAGTATAGGGCGAGTTCAACAATTTACCCCCAAAAAAAAGTTTGTCCCTATTAGTCAAGTATCAGCCCGAACACGACCATTAGCCGATCAAACCGGGCTGAATTAAATCGAACCAAGCCTTAACTTGGGCCTAATCGAACCCATCTTGTTTACTGCAATTCCAACCCCCCCTCCACACAAAAAAAAAAAAAAAAAAAAAAACCCACATTCCCCACCCCCACCTCCACCGTCTCTTCCGACGAAACCCTACACGTATATGCATTAATACTCCTATTTTCCACATATTTTCTTCTATTTACCTGTGATATATTCCCTCGCCTAATCTCTCCTACTAGTATATAACTTCATGTCACCACATCATCAAAAAATTTTGACTTTTTTTATTAGTTTTTGAGTTATAGATGTTTGATCTTTGTCATGATTTGTCAAATCAGCTTCTGTTCTCTGGAAATCAATTGAAAGGGGTGTTTAACTAGGGTTTCATGCACGAGAAATAGAATCAGTAATCACTTCACTTCATTTTTGAATTGGGGTTTTCGTGTTTTCCCAATATTGATGCTTCAATGTAGGAATTTGGATTCTAGAACTGAAAATTAACTCGTCTTTCTTTAGCGCATGAATCAGTAAGATTCAATCTTTACTAAATACTCTATCTCGGTGCACCTTCATATCATATTAGTTCATTGAGCGAATTTGTGAATATTTACTTGATTAGTTGTAAGGCTTTACTGAATCTTTAATCTAGCATACATCTCTATTTAACTATTGAACATATATACAATCGTACATGTTTTTGTTTCTAGCACGTCATTTCTAAGAGATGCTTGTGTCTTTTGGTTCAGCTTGTCTAGGACAATATCAGCCCCTGTTGCCTTTTGCCTTAATATTTTTTTTTTTGAAGTGCTGGAAAATATTTTGATATCGAGTTTGAAGCATTGTCATTTCGGGGTAAACCAAAGGCAGTAAGTCAAGGAAGTACTGGAAAACATTTTATATTGAGTCTTGAATTTGTTATATTTGGAATATGGAACCAGTTTTTCCAGTTTCTTATTCAGACATAGTTTTCATGTGCGTGCTGAATGTATCTGGATGCTAAATATAAATTCATGAATTGAATCAAGATTTTATATTTCATAAGTAAATTTGATTTTTTACTTTAGTGTTCGCATGGTAAAAAAAGCAGCCGACTGACACTTAGAAAGCTCTTCTTGCTCTAGCGTTTACTTTTGTCCTCTAACAATAACCTACAACCACTTTTCAAGAAGGAATTCTTACAAGTAAGAATTCAATTTATATTTTCTTTAAATATTTGTAGGAACAATATCTTTCAAGATGAAACTTGTAAGATTCTCATGTATGTTCCCAAAACTACGACTGACTAACATTTAGAAATTGCGCCAGAGCTTATTTGTTAACATTTATCAGTGTGTTAGAGATTGTTTACCAAATAGATACAATGACTCAATAAATCTTACCGTTTTTTCATTTAAATATTTTCCCTCTTTCTTAGCATGTAAGAACAAAGAGATGGGGTTTTACAAACAGACCTGATGAGGGGGAATCTTGCTTTTAGTTTATGGTGTTGTAGCTCTTAACATTACATTGTAATGAGTAATCTTTTAGGAACAGTTTCTGACAATTGATGATTTCTGCATTGGCCAGAAAGCAAGAGAAAATACAGTTTCGTTTCCCACGGATTTGCTTGGATGCAATGTTTTTGCACATGTTAACCACAGAAATTTCATCCTCTGCATCAAATTGGGCTCTACGAAGTTCATGCACATAAAAAAACGCCGTGGATTTTTTTTTTTCTGTTGTGCGGATGGGAGAAAATATTAAACCAGTAATCACCTTGTATCTTCTTCAGATGGTGGTCCTCTTCATTCTCCCAACTGAAGAAAGCTTCACTTATTTGTTTCTCATACAAATTGCTCTACCCATTGGAAAAACATAGGTGACATCTTTGGAGGGCTATGGATCTTTGTTTCTCCTTTCTATCTCTTCGTCCTACCTGTCGGTTTCTTCATATTTGCAACCCACGACTACGAATCCAGTTCTGATTCTGGAATCTAAATGCTTCCAAGAATATCTCAATCAGCAATCATTACTGAGTGCACTAATAGAAGGGCTCCAGGTTTGATGCGTATGTTAATGCTATATGTCAAGACTATGGGCTGTTTGTTTCGTTGCAAAACGTCGCAAGTCGTAAGTCGTAAAATGAGAATGGAAAAGTGAACTGTAGCAGAGAAAATATATTGTGTTTTACGGTGTTTGGTTGATAAAGTGAAGTGTAAATGGAAAAGTATATTGTGTTTTACGGTGTTTGGTTGATAAAGTGAAAGTGTAAATGGTAAAGTATATTGTGTTTTACGGTGTTTGGTTGGTAATGTAAAAGTGTAAGTGGAAAAGTTGACCACAAAATTAACTGTAGCAGTGATTTAAATATTATAAATACTATTAAATTAAATCTACTATTGCAAATTAAATTGTATTAATAAATTGAGATAAAAAAATTAATAATCTTAATATTTTATTTATAACAATAATATTAATAAAATATTAGTATAAATAGTAAAATATTACTAAAATATTAACTAAATAAATAAATATAAAATTTAAAAAAAATCTAAAGAACATTAATAAAATTTTAAGAATAATAAAATATAAAATATTAAAAAATGTTACAACAATATAAATATAGTTATAATATTATAATATTAAAAATACTTGAAAATTATTATAATATAAATTTTATTATAATATTATTGTAATATTATAGAAATATAAAATTAATAAAGTAAAATATAATTATAATTTAATAATAAGTTATCATTATAGTATTATTATACTTAATTATTATTACAATATTAACACAATAAAATATTAATATAATAATAAATATATTATGATATTAATAAAGTAATTTTTATTTAAAAATAAATAATTAAATATATAGTAATTTTATATTAAGTATAATACTGTTATATTAATAAAATATTAACTCTAAATAAAATAATAAAAAATGGAATAAGTATTAATAAAATAATAAATATTAAATTAAAATATTAAATTAAAATAGTAAAATATTAAATATTAAAACAATAAAAAAGTTAAAGATTAAAAATATAAAATAATTAAATAATTAAATAAAAAATTGAACACTATTAAATATTAAATATTTAATAATATTTAATTATATATTGATTATCAAGTAACTGTTTTGAACTGTAAGTATACTACAAGTGACAGTTACATGGCCACAAAATTAACTGTAGCAACTGCAAGTGGGAAAATATGAGTGTAAAAGTGAGATTTCATGACCACAAATTTAACTGTAGCAACTGCAAGTGGGAAAAGAATAGTTGCAAAAGTGTTTTGCATTTTGCATTTGCAAACGAACCAAGCAACTTTAAATGTAAAGTTGCAAAACTTTTTTGCATTTTGCAAATGTTTTGCAACTTACCAAACACGCCCTATATATTTTTAGCATTGATTAACAAACTTACAACTATGTCTCATATTTTTCTCTCAAAATCCAACCATCAATAGCTTGATGGGATTTTTGAGATTAGCCCTTATAGCAGTTTAAGTTTTGGAATAAATTTACTATATGAGATGGAATGTGTATGGAGAAGGAGATGGAACATATATAGCATGAAGAGCATGTGGGCAGTAATTACTGAGCCACCTTCTGCTGTGATGGAAAGCGTGTTGGCATCTATTTATCATGTTTTTTTTTGCCACGTCTTTTATGCTCTCTATGAATGAATGACCTAAGTATTACCATTTTCTGCACCTGCTATTGCATCTCTTCTTTTTTCAACTCATTTATGCAACACAAGTTCTCTCATTTTGTGACTCTCTGTGTTACCTTCACACATTTCCAGACGTCACAGAATGGTGTATTAGAATGCATTTTTTACTACTGAAATGCTCAAAATGCTGAACTATTTTTTTCTTTCAAAATTTGTTATTTATATCATAATATAACTTTCGCCTGTGCATCTGAGCAGGACATCAACAGGTGACAAGACACCTTCAAGCATTTATTTTTGAGAGAAGGCTGTTTTAAAGGAATCCTTGTGAAAAATGGAGACAGAAAAGAGGTCGGAAGCTAAAGATTGCTATCATCCATCCTGATCTTGGAATCGGTTTGCCTCTTCTTGATGTTCACTTATTTTGGGTTTTAATTTTGAGGGCTCGAAACCTGTTGTGGATTCTTATTCATTTATATAGACTTAAGGTTACCTTCAGGAAGCCAAATAACATGAATCTTTTTCATTGTCATGATTTTCATTTTTTTTCACTTTAGGTTACATTTTATCCCTATATCCGCCTATTCAATTAGTTTTCATTAAGGTTTATTGTGTATAACTAAGAATGGCAGACTAAATTGCCTGCCAAATTAATTCCTACTTGATCTCATTGTTTTAAGTCCAATATAAAACTTGAGAACTGAAATGAAAACATATAATATACATAAATACTTATAGATCATATTAACCTAATTCTTAGCAGCTTATGTCTAACTGTGCATTTTTTTTTAGAAAGAGAAGGCTATTTTAAAGGAATCCTTGCGAAAAATGGAGACAGATAGAGGTCGGAAGCGAAAGATAGCTATCATTCATCCTGATCTTGGAATCAGTTTGCCCCCCTTCTTGATGTTCCCTTATTTTGGGTTTTAATTTTGGGGGCTTGAAACATGTGGATTTTTATTCATTAATAAAGACTTAAGGTTGCCTTCAGGGAGCCAAATATCATGAATCTTTTTCATTGTCAGGATTTTCATTTTTTCACCTTAGGTTACATTTTATCCCTATATCCATATTTTCAATTTGTTTTCATTAAGGTTTATTGTGTATAACTAAGAATGGCAGACTAAATTGCCTGCCTAATTAATTCCTACTTGATCTCATTGTTTTCAGTCCAAATACAAACTTGAGAACTGAATTGAAACATTTAATATACATAAATACTTAATAGATCATATTAACCCAATTCTTAGCAGTTTATGTCTATCTGTGCATTTATTTTTAGAGAGAGAAGGCTGTTTTAAAAGGAATCCTTGCGAAAAATGGAGACAGATAGAGGTCGGAAGCTAAAGATTGCTATCATTCATCCTGGATCTTGGAATCAGTTTGCCCCTTCTTGATGTTCCTTTATTTTGGGTTTTAATTTTGGGGGCTCGAAACATGTTGTGGATTCTTAATTCATTAATAAAGACTTAAGGTTGCCTTCAGGGAGCCAAATATCATGAATCTTTTTCATTGTCAGGATTTTCATTTTTTCACTTTAGGTTACATTTTATCCCTATATCCATATTTTCAATTAGTTTTCATTAAGGTTTATTGTGTATAACTAAGAATGGCAGAATAAATTGCCTGCCTAATTAATTCCTACTTGATCTCATTGTTTTCAGACCAAATATAAAACTTGAGAACTGAATTGAAACATTAATATACATAAATACTAGACTTAATATATCATATTACCCAATTCTTAGCAGCTCATGTCATGGATCTTCTTATGGAATTCCTTACATGATTCCTTTAAGCATTAGTTGTGTTTTTAAGTTTGTACCCTTATGTGGTATGGAACTTTTTTTTTTGATGCGACATGCACTTAATTATTGTTCTAAGGAGTGAGTCCTAGTATTTGGAATTACTTTTGCTTGTGGAAATCATGAAAATCAAGACTCCTGTTTGGTTTCTTTGATCTTTTGGTTGTTCGGCACAATTATGAGGTACTTTTCTGCATCAATTTTCTCTTAAAAAGTTGAATTTTTTTTACCTCTTTCTGCATATGCCCCTCCTCGTTTACTAGCTCTGTGGAAACCAATTCTGGTAGTTATGTATGTTTGTGGGCCAGTTTCCATGCATCTTGATGTAAAATAAATGGATCACAATCTCTTTCAAACTAAAATTGGAAACTAGGGTTGAAAATAAAATGAAATTGAGAATTTGGACAGAGTTTTGGGCTTCTCACCCCCTTGCACCATGGCTTCACACCAAAACTTGTGATATTAATATCAAGAAATTTTAACTGAAAATTTTCTAATTTCAATCATTCAATAATAATCCAAAGAAAAGTCTTTCGGGACTATTTATACAAATTTATACAAAAGTGCACTTCTAGAAAATAACTGATGTGATACTAAACTTTCACATAAAGAAAACACTAAATTCAGCAAAATAAACTAAAATAAAAATAGTTAAAATCAGAGGAAAGCAGCACGTTGTTTTATATAACATATTCGATCAAACAGTCGTCTCAGTGGTGTGATGCCCACATCATTTCCTCCGGGGTGGGAAATCTCGACCCTGTTGAGTGTGTTGGGAATCTGTTGCTGTCTGTGGTAATGCTCTAGTAGGTCGGGATCAAGCCGTCGAAGGTCATCCTCTGTAATCTAAGAATTTTCTGATTCAGGCATTTCTTTCCACTTAACAAGATAGCGTCGTGTTCATTTCTAGTAGAGACAATTTGATCATTCAAAATAGAATCTATGTTTTTTGCTGATGGGATAATTTTGGAGGAAGTAGAGATAGTGGTGGCTCTCAGAAAGAAGGTTGTGGGTAGGCTCATCTATAAAAAGATTAGAAGGGGTATCAAAAGTACCTCCATATGGAACCAAATCAACATTAAAAGTGCAACTAATGTCAAAATCCAATGGGAGATCCACTACATAAGCATTTGAATTGATCATCTTGAGGATTTAAAAAGGTCCTACGCTTTGCGCGTGCAATTTCTTCACTGCTCCCGGAGGAAATCGTTCCGGGTCTCAGGCGGACCATCACATAGTCATCAACATTAAATGTTCTTAATTTACACTGTAAATCAGCAGAAGCTTTATAATTAACATTATTTTTTATTATCTTGTCTCTGATTTTCTCATGTAATGCACGCATATGAGATGCGAATTCAGATGCTGAGTTTGATATCCTAGAATGATGATGAGCCATGTAAACTAAATCAATTGACTGTCTAGGTTTAAAACTAGTTACAATCTCAAATAGATTTAGACCCGTGGTCCTATTGAGAGAACTATTGTATGCAAACTATGTCATAGGTAAGATTAGAGTTTTTAAAATTTTTCCAACGAGACGCCTAAGAAGATTTCCTAAGGTCCTATTGACTATCTTAGTTTGTCTATCAGTTTATGGGTGAAAGGCTGTCGAGAATTTCAGTTTGGTTCCTATCTTGTGCCATAGTGTTCGCTAAAAATAGTTAATAAACTTTAATATCTCTATTTAACATTATGATATTGGACAATCCATGCAGCTTGACAACATGATCAAGAAAAGGGCAGCTACCCGGGATGCATATGAAGGAAGTGAGCCATCTTGGAGAATCTATCAACCACTACTAGGATAGAGTCATATCTCTTTTGTGTTTTTGGTAATCTTTGTATAAAATCTAAGCTCACGTCTTGCTAAGGGTAACTGGGTACAGGGAGGAGAGTGTAAGGACTGACAATCTATTTTTGTTACTTTGATAATTGACAAGTCGACACTGACCAACAATCTTAGTAACGTCTCTCTTCAAGCTCGAGCAATAGAATCTATGTTTAATAGCCTCAATCGTTTTGTTCTGGTCGAAGTGTCTAGTTAGACTTCATTATGCAATTCCCAAGAGAGGAAATTCCTGAGGGACGTACGGGGAATATATAGCTTACGGGATCTAAATAAATATCTGTCATGTAACAGAAACCTGTCCATCTCTCGAGTAGGCCCATCATGTAACATGATATATATTTCTTCAAAACCGGGACATGATTCATACTCCTTTCTCAGTCTTTCAAACCCAGTCTCTTCTGCGTTCATAGCTACCAATATCGTCTGTCGACTGAGTGCATCAACGATCTTGTTCTCAACTCCGCTTTGTGCTTGAGGACAAACGAGCTCAGAATGGATTCCGGAATAACTGAACTGAGTTGCAGCGAGTGAGCTCAGTCTGAGCCTAGCCAAGTCATCTCACTGAGTCAACTCGGTCTGAGTTGAACGGCTTGGAGTCGGCTTGGCTTGGGTCGACGACTCGAGGTCGGCTCATTGAGCCGATGACGTCAACAGGTCGAGACGTTGACATCAGCCGAAGGTGGGTCAGGTCGGATTAGTGGGTTGGGTCGCTATCGGGTTGACCCGATTTGCAAACCCAAACTGACTCGGGTGAGATTCTGCTCTGTAACAACGCCCGATGATGAAGACGACGGCTTCGTTGGTGGTCGCGGTAGCTTCGACGAAGTTTGTGACGATAAAGGAGAGGGAGAAGATCGCGACAGAGTTTTGATCAAATTGTGATGGTCGCAAGATCTCGACTTATCTGATCAAGGTCTTGTGATGAGGAGATAGACGCGAGGGAGACCCGCTGTAATGGTGGCAGTGATGTTGGCAGAGGGAGGAGGTGGTGGTGGCGTCGGCTTCATCAGCAAAGGGAGGACTGGGTGGCGATATGAGATCGTGGTGTTGTCGTGGAGGCGGATCTGAGACCGTGGTGTTGGCGAGATGCTGTTGTCGAGGTCTGGCTGATGGTGGCACGGGGGGCTGTGGGGAGGAGAGTGGTTGCGTGAACTTGAAGATGGCGGCAGGAGAGGACGGCGACATGAATTTGAAGAAGGTTATGATTTCTGATGGGGGTTGGGAAGAAGAACAATAGTAATCTTTCTTTCTTTTTTTTTTCTTTTTTTCTCTATTTTTTCTTTTGATTTTTCTTTTTTTTTAAAAATCTAAACTTGGAAAACAGGAAGAGAGATCTAGATCTAGGGTTTTGAATTTTTTTGTTGGAAGAACTGATCTAGGGTTGATCAAGGGTTTGGAGAGAGGCTTGGATTTTGGGGAAGTGAGATGAAGAATTTGAAGGGGATTTAAACCAAACTGTCTGATACCAAAACTGATGTAAAACAAATGGTCCGCAATCACCTTCAAACTAAAATTAGAAACTATGGTTAAAAAAATAGAATTGAGAATTTAGATAGAGTTTTGGGCTTCACACCCTTCGCACCACGGGCTTCACACCCAAAATTTGAGATAATAATATCAAGAATTTTTAATTGAAAATTTTGTCATCATTCAATAATCCATGAGAAGTCTTGAGGGCCTATTTATACGCTTTATAAAAGTGCACTTTTAGAAAATAACCGATGTGGTATTAAACTTTCACATAAAAGAAAACACCACTAAATCCAGCAAAATAAATTAAAAATAAAAATAGCTAAAATTAAAGAAAGGTGGCACGTCGTCCTCTATAATAAACTCGATCAAATAGTTGTCTAAGTGGTGTGATGCCTCGTCACATCTGTTCTTTCCCCTCTTGTTTTTTTCTGTGTTTGTTGTGTCTCTTTTCTTTTTCCTCTTACCTATCTTCTCCTCAGACTAAAATTCACCTTAGCAGAGGCTGAGGAGCCTGTCTTTGTTTGTGGCTTGAAGATTAATACTTGTTCCACTGTTGCATTTAAATTAATTGTGATATTCATGATCTAGATTCAAATAGGTACATTGCAGACACTGATTCCTTACCAAGAAATGCTCGTGTCATGATGCAATTCTAGTGTTTTTGAATTGCCAAGAGAGTTCCCATTGAGATTCATCTATACATAATGTTTTTGGGGTCTTCTTTCTTCCTATTAATCTCTATGGTGCTCTTAGTGGTTATTAGGAGTCATGTGCATGCCATGCACTTCGGAGAAAGGGATAATATAGTAAATATAAGATATAGTTCAAGAAATCATCCATATGACATTGTAATTATCATGTGAGTATTATGTGATGATTTTAATGTTTGTGCAATATGTGATGTGTACACAATGCTATTATATTAACATCATATAAATATGATTTGATAACATATTAATTAAATTAAATTACTGAAAAATAATTACACTAACTACATACCTTTAGATTAATGGAAACTCGTTTCCGTTATAGTGAATTATATGTTATTACTTAAGATCAAATAGTTAAATTTTTTTTAGTAAGTAGATTATACAACTTAATTCATCTGTTCATCAATGTCTAGTATGACACTTGTCCACCTGTGTCCCCACACTTTACACATTTTTTAATTTATACTTTTGTTTTCAAGAAAAATATGCATAAGATGAATATGTTATACGATCTCTTTAAAGAATGTTATATGTTAATTATTTTATTTTATATTTTTCTATAAAATTCTTGCATACAAAACTGAGTCAAATAGATATGTCAACTATTCTCATAAACCAGCAGATAAATCGCGACGGCCATGCCTTGATTTTGGACAATTGCCATGTATGACTCAAGAAGATGCCTGAATGTTGTTTCAGAATAGTACAGTCATGTTTATATCCACAAATTATACATAAGCAACTTGTCGTCACAGAGAGATAAAGGGATGAAGGAATACTGGAAAAGTATGAGCGGTCAAAAAAGGGTTTCCTTAGATACACATGTAGATTAGATTAATAGATTAACATTATGAGAACTAGTGGTTTCTGGGTAATAATCATCTTTTCAATTTTAAAACCCTCTCTGGATGCAATATAGATATATGTGATCTGCTATGTAGCTGTCATGACATGCTTAATATACTATTTTCCTGCCAAAGCTCTAAAACTTAGCATCTTTGTTGAAGTCCTTTTATTATAACCTTGCCTTAAATTATCTAAGTCCGCATCTTTCATTTTTTTATTGTCTAAATAAGACAAACACTGTTAAGATCAACATTTATGCCTTCAGTTGGGGATGAAGAAAACTACGGCCCCTCTAAGGAACCGATTATCATTTTGACAACTCATGATTAGGGGAGAGCATTTAACAGGTAAAATCGATCAAACCGACCGACCGTAGATGTTCGATTGGTTCGGTTTTTTAACAAAGCGGTGCTGTCGCGGTTTAGTATTTGGTGTAGTTCGATTTACGCAGTTCGGTTTAGTTTCACGGTTTTGTAAACCGAACCGACCGAAAACTGAATGAATTCATTTGGTTTGGGTTTGGATCCACATTTAATTGTGGTTTGGTTTGGATCCACAATTAAACTCCTCACTCAGTCCTCACATCCAATATTTAACCCTAATTAGAGCGTATCTTGTCTTGACTCTCTTCCCGCAGACTCGAGAGCGAGAGAGCTCAGCGGCGACTCCACTTCATTTCGGCGACAAATCCGCAAACTGGAGGCCGACGCCGATATCCTCCAGTCACGATGAGTCTCTCTCTCTCTCTCTCTCACACACACAGACATTTCGGCGACAAATCCTCAAGCCGGCGGCATATGTTGTGCTTCTTGTTGTTAGTAATATTATTGTTGGTAATGTTAGTAATGTTATTGCTTGTGAGTGACTGTTATTTTTTTTGGGCAATTTGTGAGTGACTGCTAGTACTAGTTGTTTGTTAGTAATGTTTATATATATATATATATATATATATATATATATATATATATATATATATATATATATTATATATATATATATATATATATTTGAATAAATTTGTGAAGGACAGAGGCCCAAACAACCGATAAAATTTAAAGCCCAAAGCGGTTGGGCCTTAGGCCCAAACCACAAAACCGGATGGAAACCGCATCACAAATTTCAGTGCGGTTTGAGTTCGGTTTGGATGTGAGATAGGTTCGGTGCGGTGCGGTTAGGAAATTGGTTCGGTTCAGTGCGGTTTGGATTTTTTTGAGAAAAACCACCCCGCCCCGCCCCGCCCCGCCTAATGCTCAGCCTTACCCATGATGAAGGCTGTTGTTGTGAATTGCCAGAAAGGGCAGAAATTAACGATCTCTTTCAATTGACCTTCAAGGACAAGATCTGTGACTACTTTGGATATTATGTAATAGATATTTCATATCAGTATCTTTTATGAGTATATATTCTCGTTGACGTTAAGATGCTTACTGCCTAGTAATTAAGAAGTCCTATTATTTTTATACAGGTGGAGCTGAAAGATTGATCGTAGATGCGGCAGTTGAACTTGCAGCACATGGCCACATTGTTCATGTTTTCACGGCACATCATGACAGAAATCGTTGTTTGAGGAGACAGTTGCCGGTGAGAATCTTGTCGACCTTATTAATTGGAATAAAAACTTCAGTGACGGAATTCACAATTTTCCTAGTGTTTCTGGTCCTGGATCATGAGAATGCAGGATGTATGCAACATGCATCAGGTTCTATGGCATTTGATGGCTATCTTTTGCTGATATTGTTGACAACAACTTACTATAGAACTCTAGGGTGAGCCCGGTCTAAATCCGATAGATCTAATATCCCGTATTTTTAGGTTGTTGATCATGATTATATGTTTACAATTTTCCATTATTCTTATGATATGTTTTCCAAAGCAGGGAAGATCTATCTTTCCAGTATATTTATGTCTATCTAGTTTCCTCCTTTCAGCTGAGTTACCTTATCTGTTGCTACACTTCCATAAGAGGTAAGTAATCCTAAGTGTTTTTCTGTATGTTCAGGCCATTTTCCAGTTACAGTGTATGGCGATTTCCTGCCTCGCCATATTTTCTATCGTTTCCATGCAGTGTGCGCATATCTTCGCTGTATCTTTGTTGCTTTTTGTGTGCTTCTCATGTGGTCCTCATTCGACATTGTACTGGCGGACCAGGTCTCTGTTGTCATTCCCCTTATGAAAATTAGGAGATCATCAAAGGTAATTTCTATTGGCTGTGCTTGGTCCAAGGAATTTGAGTTCATGCAAAGCAAGCGCATGAAAGAATTGCCTTTCCCTGTTTGGTTACTGAAATTTTAAGAATAAAGAACGAATGCTAAAAATTTATTCCACATCGGTAAACTTATTCTCTGCGTAAAGATAGTATAAAAAAAAAAAAAGGGTAAGGCAGTTTTCTCTCTAACCCCCGCACCCTCCAATAAAGAAAGAAGAAGAAGAAGAAAACCATCTATTTGTTTCTTCTTCCTTCTGTGCAACCAACATAAGACATACTTTTGTGACCATTGCAACCAGATACAGCCATACTTTCTGACCAACTATGGATATATTTTTTGAACTGGGATAAACATTTTGATGGGTTCTATCTCTCCAGATAATATTCTACTGTCATTTTCCTGATTTGTTGCTTGCACAACATACAACTGTGGCCAGGAGGTTGTACCGTAAACCAATTGACATTCTTGAAGAGGCTACTACTGGTTCGTATCACCTGCATTCTTTCTTGTTTTAAGTACTACCTACTCTTTTCACTTGGCGTGCATCTAGCCAAAGTCTCTTCTCATTGCTCATGCTTATCTGATGTTTTCATCAATTATTATTGATACTTGCAGGTATGGCAGATTTAATACTCGTTAACAGCACATTTACTGCATCTACATTTGCCAAGACATTCTCAGGACTTCATTCAAGAGGAATCAGACCTTCTATTCTTTACCCTGCAGTCAATGTGGACCAGTTTGATGGACCTTGTGCCTACAAGTAACTAACATGCTTGTATATCTCTTGTTATCTTGTAGGGCTGAATTGCCTGAATCTGTTTCAAAATATAACAATCATTTAGTGTACTTTTGGATAATGTAACTTTTACCTTCTTGCTGACTCTTATTACTTGTGCTGTTTCTACAGGTTGAATTTCCTTTCTGTCAATCGGTTTGAAAGAAAAAAGAACCTTCAACTAGCAATATCAGCATTTGCTTTGCTTCGGTCGTCGGAAAGTGCTCTTCCTGGAGATAGCTTATCAGAAGCTACCTTGACAGTTGCAGGTGATTACTTTCCATTTATAGTGAAAATTTCACTTTATTTTGGTTGAATCCTCATCTTAGTTTTCTCATCCACTAATATTGCTAGAAATATAGAGAGGATGTAAATTATGATGTACGGCTGTTTAAAATTGAGACTAGATGTATCTTCATATAACATTTATTGTCCACTTTGAGCTTGCTTTTACTTCTAGGTAAGGGTTTGTTGGAGATATATGACTTTGCTAGCATGTTACTAACACAACACCTGAAGCAGACCAAGTTTTGATATTTGCAGATATATTGCTGGTAACTCTCATAAGGACCACACGTAAGAATCATGGATATGGATATATGATACAACATAGAAACAATGATACTGCAATTCTTAAAAAACGGCACACGGGAACAAAACGACATGACAGCATGTGTGCGCGTGCGCGCATGTTCTGTTGTTGTTTGTTGTTGGCGGTGGGGGGTGTGTTTTTTTTTTTTTTTTTTTGTGGGGGGGGGGGGGGGGAGGGGGGGGGGGGGGTAGAATACAAACGTAAATAGATACAAACATAGGCACACATGTTGCTTACTTGTCATTATTTTGTATAGGAAATAGGTCTTGGCTCTTCATCTCTATATGGAAGAGCTATCTTGCTTCTTATATTGAACCATATCCTAATCTAATATAGTTTGATAAAATGTCACCTAGTTTTATGTCTATTTTCCACTAAGATACAGTTTTTAAAATACAGTGAAAGTATATGAAAGTTTTCTAATATGTAAAATGTGTCCAAGTAGGGTCTGAACCTAAAACATAAAATTTAGTACATGTTTGAGAAATGTACTAAATTAAGTTTAGGGTAACTAAATTAAATTAAAATATAGGCACACATATAGCTAAATTAAATATATTATAAAAATTTAGCGCACATTTGAGAAGTTTGTACGCATCTCGGAGGAGTACCCATGAAATTGTGCTGACTCGTTGTGCTACCCGCGACCGCAATGAACGTGTGACATCACTGGACTTGCATTGAATCCTATTTTAATTTGCTATCATCACCACCACCGCCACCGACAGCAACATTATCATATTATTATGAGTGGGGGTTTCTTTTTTCTTTTTCTTTTTTTTTTCTTTTATCCCTTTTAGGGTTGGCATATGAAAGTTGCAAACAATAAAATTTTCAAGGTTTGGTAATACCAAATTATGGTATGGCCTGGAGGTGAGTCCCTAGGTAGTTATCTAAAGAGTCAACCTAAAATCACACTTGGACTTCCTAATTGAGTATCTGCACTAGTCATTGATATCTCCATGTCCTAAAATATGTCTATGAAAGTAATGCAATTTTGATACCTTTTATTCATGCATCATGTGGTCATAAGATGAATGCTTTTCAATAATAGAATGAAGAGGACTGTTTGATTGTTGCAGCACTATTGTTGAAAGCACATGATTTTTATGCAAAACCATTTAGGGGATCAAGATCACGATTAACTGTGTGAACAGTGTGGGTCATTCGTTGGGATGGCCCATGGGGTAAAAATTTTAGCCCGACTTCTTAGATGCTAACCTACAGAGCCACCTTACAAACATTTTTTTTTCCCTTTCAAATTATGGGATGCAATGTTCAGGTTCTCTAAAGCACAAAGTTTTTGCTGTTATGTGACATAGTTCTGGGGTGTTAATTGATATTTGGTATGAGAGGTCTGATTGTTGCTTCATCAATTGATACAACAAACCATAATGGTATATGTCCTACAATTCCTTTCGCTTAATATGCAATTGACCTTCATATTTTTCATCTTAAATGCATATATGAGATCAAATATATGCAGTGCCAGGTGAAATAAACTAACACTTGCATTCTTTAATTAATTTTCGATAACCTTCTTGATCACGCTGGTAACAGTTAGCTTCATTAAATCTCTAACTGTTAGCAGCAGACAGGAAACAAATCTAGATTGATGCCTGGATCTCTGAATGACTTGAGAAAACAAAGCCACAAAAAATTGTAAATTCAAGACAAATAAGATTTGGCGATTGACTTAAATTGGGCTAAATCCGCAGGTTGTGATGACGGAGATTCATTCTGAACATGGCAACAATTGTATAGCGGAGTTGGTGCCCTTGTAGCAACACAAACTTTCTTTCTTCTCCGGTTCCCAAACTCAGTCTCCAAGAGTGCCAAAGAAGTACATTCAGTGGAGAGAAGGAAACCTAAGGCCATGCGGGCTATTAAAGCATAGCTGCCAAATAAATCTAAAAGAAGTGCATATGTGGAAAATCAAACAGAACCCTGATCCACAATTTATTTCTGGCCATCAGTTAACCTGAAATCAGCAGTTGATTGTTGATTAAAGTGTGACGCATGACCAATCAGTCAAATAGCATGTGATGCAGGAGCACGAGGAGATCAAGATACTTTTTCAAATTCTCTGGACAACATGCATAGGAGTGAATGATTTGGCCATAACTTTCTCCAACGAAGTTCAAATGACTCCCGTTTGATTTGATAGATAAATTCTCGAGTCTATTTTCAATGAAAAACTAGTCTTATATTAATTAAAGCCATATGTAGAAAGTTATCATCGGAATATCACAGGGTGTTCAGACTGGACTGCATGCATATTTTCTAGGACAATGTGACTTTTCATATTTCTATGTCATTTATGAGTCTTCTAGATTTCTGAATACTCATGCTTGAAGGGGTGTATTAAGCCTATATATATCTTGAGAAATCTAATGAAAGGGTGGTTGAATGGAATTTGATTTAGAAGGAGTCCTTCAATTTTCTTTGTCAATTGTCTCGGTATTCTGTTGAATTAACGAGTAATTTATGCCTATTTTCCAACCATTCGTGAGCGAATCTATAGGTTTATAGAAGTCTTAAGTTTTCCAAATTTGTGAGAAAATCAACGGGTTTTAAGAGTTATCTTTCTCTCTCTTTTTTCCCTCTGACCTTCCGCCTGAATGAGTTTGGTATCAGAGCCAGCGAATAGCGCGACATATGTTCTCTTTGGAGCTTCAGTGGCCATTCATACCAGCGGATACTTTTTCTCAAGTGATAGTTAATTGGAGTCGACCACGTATATTAGATGAAGAGTCGTTCGAAGCATCATCACTAGCCATGAATGCTTTTTCATCATTAATTGACTTCATTGATGCTGATCATTTCTTGGAGAAATATGTCAGTGCTGGAGGTGTGCTTTTGAAAATTTTGTGTAATGATCTTCCAAAATGTTCTTACTTTTCAACATCATATGGTAGATGAGGCTGTGGGATATTCTTCATTACAACATTCGAGGCTGAATTTTTTCCAACAAGGGGAGAATGATGCATGAGCACGAGGAGATCAAGATATCATTTCAAATTCTCTAGACTACATGCATAACAGTGAATGATTTGAGCATAACTTTCACTATAGAATTTCAAATGACTCCCTGTTTGATGTGCTAGATAGATTTTTGAGTCTTATTTCATTTAAAATTAGTCTTATAATAATTAAAGCCATCTGCAGAGTGTTATCATCGGAATATCACATGGTGTTCAGATTGGACTGCGTGTAATCTTTAATATTTTTTAGGATATTTAAATGTGACTTTTAACATTTCTATGTCATTTATAAGTCTTCTAGATTTTTTAAATACCCATGCTTGAAGGGGTGTTTCAAAACTATATATATTTTGAGAAATCTAATGAAAGGGTGGTTAAATGAAATTTTGATTAGAAGGACTCCTTCGATTTTCTTTGCCATTTGTCTCGGTATTATGTTGAATTAATTAGTAATTCATGCCTATTTTCCTATCATTCGTGAGCGAACAGTAGGTTTATAGAAGTCTTAATTTCTCAGTATTTGTAAGAAAATCAACGAGTTTTAAGAGTTATCTTTTTTGCCTTTTTTTTCCTCTGAGCTTCCGCCTGCATGAGCAAATTGATGCAAGCGTATGCTTAAAGGAAAAAAGAGAAAAAAATATGAACTGTTAAAACTCGTTGATTTTCTACAAATTCTGAGAAATTAAGACTTCTATAAACCTATTGATTCACTTAGAATGGTAGAAAAATAGGCTTCAATTACTCGTTGATTTAACAGAATATCGAGACAATTGGAACAAAAATCGAAGAACTCATTCTAAATCAAATTTCATTTGACCACCCTTTCAATAGATTTCTCAAGATATATATAGATTTGAAACACCCCTTCAAGCATGAGTGTTCAGAAATCTAGAAGACTCATAAATGACATAGAAATATTAAAAGTCACATTTAAATGTCCTAGAAAATATCAAAAGATTATGTGCAGTCCAGTCTGAACACCTTTTGATATTCGATGATAACTTTCTGTAAAGAGCTTTAATTAATACAAGACTCGTTTTAAATGAAAACAGACTCGAACATCTATCTAGCACATCAAATGGGGAGTCATTTGAGCTTCTCTAGAGAAAGTTATGTTCAAATCATTCATTGCTATGCATGTAGTCCATAGAATTGAAAATGTATTTTGATCTTCTCGTGCTCCTGCATCATCTTTGGTCTGATTTATTTCAATCACTCAAATACCATGATTTATGGTTTGAGTTATCTCCGGCATGAGTGATCCCTCCATCATCACCTAAATGAGCTATCTCCCTTGGGAGACTCTGAAAGAACTCCAACTTGAACTTTAATGATGGACAAGTTTTATTCCTATCTCAACACTGAAGCTCTGATACCAATTTATTATAGGATATGAAACATCATATGGATATCTAACAACAGGGAAGTAAACCAATCACAGATGTACAAGATTTGTGTGGTGCGGCACACAAGCTTACCCACAACCCGAGATTTAGCAACCTCAGTCGGTTCTCAGTGCTAGGTGTCTCGAGGGACGAATGCAAAAAATGAACTATATATGTCTTCAACTTATAGTGGTATACAAGCTTGAGCTTTCTGTAAATGCAATCAACAACTGTATGTCTTCAAATTTATAGTGCGTCAGTTGCAGTCTTCCATGCATCTTAAGAATTTGTGATTTTGGAGATCAAGTGTAATTCCTTGAATGGAATGTAATTAGACAGCCGCTAGGCAAAAGAACTAAAGTTTCACTTCAATTTTTGAACAGACTGTAATGGAGAGTGCAGCATTATAAATTTAATGGTCTTTATGTTAATGTTTGATAACAACTTGGTACATGATATCTTAAATGTGCAAGAATCATTAAGAGATTATCTACACAGTTAGATTTATTGGTGACCATTCCATTTGCATTTGTCATTTACCAGCAGAGCTCATTTCATGAGAAGCATAGAAATAAAGTAAAATTGGTAGACAAATATTACTGTTGTAGTTTATCTGTGCATTACGTTGATTTTGTTTATGGTGGTTTTGTTTCTTCAGGTGGCTTTGACAACGTCTCAAGGAAAATGTCGACTATCTAGAGGAATTGAAAAGGTTGGCTGAACTAGAAGGAGTTTCAGACCGTGTTGATTTTGTTACTTCCTGCTCCACAGCAGAAAGAAACACGCTGCTCTCTGAATGTCTCTGTGTTTTGTACCCCCACAGGTAGTCACAGCTTCTCCATTATGGCCTTCTTTAGACTGAGAGGCATGCATCCCATAGGGGAGAGTTAGCTACAAACACATGAAACTCCTAAACATGAATTATCTGAGACTTTATACCCTCTTCATGTAAGTTCTTTTATTTGATTTCCACAGGACGAACACTTCGGCATTGTTCCCTTGGAAGCAATGGCGGCACAGAAGCCCGTTATTGCTTGCAATAGTGGCGGCCCAGTGGAGACGGTTAGACATGATGTCACGGGATTTCTCTGTGACCCAACTCCTTTGGAATTCTCAAAGTCTATGGCTAAACTCATCGCCAATTCCGAAATGCAGTAAAGATGGGTAAAGAGGCACGTCGTCATGTCAATGAGAAATTCTCTACCAAGACATTTGGTGAACAG
This sequence comes from Agave tequilana, assembly GCA_038442645.1. Lineage (NCBI taxonomy): Eukaryota > Viridiplantae > Streptophyta > Magnoliopsida > Asparagales > Asparagaceae > Agave > Agave tequilana. The sequence goes on from JAVJIF010015328.1 coordinate 76,889, forward strand.
TTGAATCTTTATGTTCTTGACAGTTACCATCGAAGAATTGAATAAACATGAGTTGGCACTTTTTTAACTCCCCCTGGGTTAAAAGTTTTATTTGATTTTTTCTTTTTTTACTGCTGGTCTTAACAGAGGTTATGTACGATACTTCTTCAGCTTTCAATTTCTTAATGATTTATGGTCACTGGAATGTTGATATTGATATTGATACGATATCTATCATATGTGGAACGAACATACTTCAATGTCGTTACCTGTAGTCGTAGATGCATTCTCACCGAAATAGTTATTCATTATTCCAATTCGAGTTTGATGATTATATTTTCATTTAGAGAACCAGTGTTCCTGTTGTCTTAATTGATCTTAGACTTGAATTCTGATGGATTGTTATTGCCTGCTTACCCCTTGAATTGGATGTCAGAGCCCCAACTAGTCCGGAAGTGGGGGGAAGTGAGAAGTAGGATTCTTTTTATTTTGAAAAATGAGAATTTGTTTTTTTTTTTCGGTGCTTGGATGGTAGTTGGGAAGTGTAATTGAAAAGGTGTAATGTGTTTTCCTGTATTTGATTGGTAATGTGGAAGTGGAAAGGTTTACCCACAAAGTTGACCGTAAAATAATATTAAAATAAAAATTAATTATGAAAAAAATTTGAACTGTAATTAAAATGAAAGTAAGATTTACATGATCACAAAATTAACTGTTTTGAGTTGCAAATTATAAATGAAATTTACATGACCATAAAATTAACTGTAGTAAATTGGAAGTGAGCAAATGATCGCGTAAAAGGAAAAAAAGAAAAAGAGAAGGGGTTTTTTTTCATTTTCTTTTTCCGGTGTTTGGATGGACAACGGAATGGGAAATGACACTTCTCACTTCCTTACTTTCACTCACTTCCTTGAATCCAAACAACCTCTAAGTCTTTCATCTTTGCCTTCTAATCATCCAATTTTGTCCATTAAAGCTGATCATTCGAACACCGCTAGTGGGAGTTTCCATCTCAACACAAGATTTTGATGAACTTGACGCTCTGATACCACTTATTGGGAAAAATTTTATTAAAATTGTGAAATATATTTTTCCTCTTTGTTTTGAGATAAAATGAACTTGTGACAAAATAGTAAACGAGGCACACAACTTTTACATAAAAAACTCACTAAGGGGAAAACTCATGGGATCTAGTCCAGATCAAATCTTTCACTATCTCCAAATAATGGGATTAGAGTTGCTAGAGGAATACGAATTATCAACAATATATTTTACACCGAAGAGCATAGCAATAAACGAACTCAACAGAACAGGTGGATACCTGAGAACAATAGAGGACTTGGATCGACGATGTGACTATTGTATATGAGCCCCGCACCTCAAGAACAATACTTTGAAATTTCGTTTTGATCTGATAACATTTGACCCTCGATCAAGGTCAAACCTCCTGCAGGTGAGAATATTCAGCCCGTTCACACTCATTAGTTTCTCTCTATATCTTGCTGCTCTTATTTTTTATTTTTTTTATTTATATGATTGTGATGCTCCCATCTCCTCTCCTTTTATAGAGAATGTTTGCTTCTTTGTATCCCGCACTAATCACTCTCGATGTGAAATTCAAAGAATGCATAAAATGTAAAAGGTTGCTAATTACTCTCCCCATTAAAGGTGAAACTAAAAAGGTGCATGGAAGTGTGTGGTAGACGAAGAGTCATGTACGAATGCATGTGATAGATGAAGAGTCTTTTCATCATGTAGGTGAACATTCCCCTCACTACATGACTAAACACATAATTTTCTCTCTTAATATAAACTCCTATTATTATTAATATTTTAAGTGAGAAGCAGGTAACCCAGTTGACTGAAGCTTTCCCTGACTATACTTCATATCCCCAACTATATTCCATATGCAACCCAAGTTGCTTCCTTAATTTGTATAGTAGAAAATGACACATTGTCACTAGCTATTCTCTAAATAAAATAAAATGACATATAAAATCTCTTCCACAAGCTCACTCCTATGAGCAAGAGATCAACTTGCATATTTGAGCTTCAATGAAAGGGAACTATCTAAAAGAGACGCAAAGCCAACCTAAACTCCCACATCCACGAAATTAATTAAAGGAACGATGAGTCCACATCTTGAGACGGTGAGCGAGCTTTCAATACAGCCAGCTAGCATTTCTGAGACAGAGAGAGAATATATAGAGAGAGAGAGACTAATTGGGAAGGTTCTTCTCAGCTCAATGAAACACAACACAACACAGGACTTGCTTCTACTTGTTTTCTTACCATAAAAAATTCAACGGAATCATCACCAAAAAAAAAAAAAAAAAAAAAACAAGAAAGAATTCAGAACAAAATGATGGAAAGAAAAAAATGAAATAATGGGGGTCAAATTTTGGGTTCATATGTGAACGTTTGAGTTGTATGGTTCTTCTTATGACTGTAACCGCTGACGTAGGTGACAACGAACTACGACGAACTCGCATGGAAGTTTAGCCCGTTCCGTAACTGAGTGCCACGCGTACGGCCTGCTCTAGGAGTAGGGGTGCGAATGGTCTCGAACCGGCTGGGCCGAGACCCGGGCCCGCCCAAGAAAACTGGGCGGCCCCGCCGGCTCGCGTCCCGGTCGGTTTGGGCCGGGTCGGCCTAGTTTTTATTAAAAAAATTAAAATCCTACTAGTCTAATAAATATGTTGAGTTTCTATTTGACCAGTTTTCAATTAGGCATTTTGGTTTGAGCATTTAGGTGGAAGTCATGCGTTCAAATATTGACCAAATCAATTTTTTCTATATAATTTAAAAAAAGGTGGGGGGAAACTAATAAACATAGGATACTTACAACATTGAACCGTGGGCGCGGGGGCCCAGGCCATGGGCCACGTTAGCCCTACCTGGCACACCCCGGTTGAGGGACGAGCCCAAGTCACCCTCGTCGGGTCCGCACAAGACGGATCCGTGCGGGTTATCGGGCCGACTCTGCCCGGTTCGCACCCTATCTGGGGTCAATATCCCTGTGACAGTTGGTGCCTGCTAGAGATGGGCCCTCACATAATAGTGCTTAGTGGCAAGAGGCATGAAGACACGTGGTGCAGCACAAACAGCGGGTCCCACTTTGAGTTGGTTAGACCAGTTTTTTTGGTTTTTCTCTCTGCTCGCATTGCGCCGTCCATTAGCTTTGATGTTTTTTTAATTTTTCTCTCTACGCGCATTGTGCCGTTCATTAGTTTTGATGGACGTCCAGCGCGCATTTGGTCCTTTACGCGAAGGAACTAACTCAGCTCCTTTCAAATATAACTGGAGAGAAAAATAGTAAAAAATAATTTAGAAAGTTGTTCTGAATAAGGATTGTTTAACAGTGAAGTTATTGATGGATTATTTCTGAATTCAAAGAATAATATGTAAATACAACTCTATTTATTGTATATTAATATTTTTATGATCAGATCTCACATTTTATTTTTTTTGAGTTTTTTTTTTTTGACGCAGGTTATAACTAAGACTTAAATCTAAGAATTCTCACAATTTACTTTTACTCCTTTATCAGTGAACCAGACCTTGCTAGCCTTTTATAAGTCCATGTGAATCTAGAAAAGTATGATCTGAATAACATGATTTTTTAGAGTTATTAGAAAAAAATTAAGGAATAAAACTATCCAATTAAATTTTTTAGGACACTTAAATAGAAAGAAAAATCAAATACAAGTGTCTCTATTTTCTCTATTTTTTCTTACACTTGATGTGATCATGGATGAGTAAAGTAATTCTTTTTTGCCCCTTCTTCATAGTTTTCAGGCCTAAAGACACTATATTATATTATAATTTTGCTCAAATGAAAAATAAAAACATGTTTAGTTACCACTACAACATAAACGGGCTTTCACGTTGCTTACTTCACGCCACTTTGAATTGCAACCGATGTGCATTAAAAAGCGATGACAATTTTAAAATTGACGAAAAGTACACAATTTTGCCTTTGGATCTTTTACGACGGATTTAATAACTGCTATAATATATTAGTTTTATGACAATTTTTTGAAGAACCGTAATAAAACTGATCGAAGCCTTTGGATATTTTAAGACGGTTATTAATATAACCATAATAATATATTAGTTTTACGGCGGTTCTTTGAAGAACCGTCATAAAAACTAATCAATAGTACAATTTTGACAATAGACTATTCACATTTCATGACGGTTTGCATTGAAAACGCTGTGACATAAAAGGCGATGGCTCATTTATTCTGCTTTCATATCATATCTCTCCCCCTCAGCCTATCCCCCCCCCCCCCCCCCCCCCCCCCCCCCCGGCGCCCCTTCTTCGATTAGAAAGAATGATCTTCGATTAAGGCGGGTTCATCAAGGCGAGTTCGACCTCTCTCTTCCATTGTTTATCAAGGCGATCTCTCTTTCTTCATCAAGGCAAGCTCGATCACCAGGCGGGTTCGATCACTAGGAGAGCTCATCATGGCGATCTCTCCCCCCTCGTTCACTATGAGAGTTCGATCCCCCCCCCCCCCGGTTCATCAGGGCGAGTTCGATCACTATGAGAGTTCATCCCTCTTTCTCCTCGTTCTTCGATCCGAAAGATGCAGTTTGGTCTTCGATCAAAACGAGTTCGATCTCTCCCCATTCATCAAAGCGAGTTCGATCTTCACTCTGAAAGATGCAGTTCGATCTTCGATCAAGGCGAGTTCTTCTCTCTCTCTCTCTCTCTCTCTCTCTCTCTCTCTCTTGTTCATCAAGGCGAGTTCATAAATTATTTGAAGAATTCAAATTTTGGGGCTGATTATGATATTTTGTTGGAAGAAGAAGAAGGATATGATTCGAATTTTAGAGATGATTATGATATCTGTTTGATCTGATTTAGAGCTATCTGCAAATAAGAGAATCACTGAATGTGGTCTATTGTGATTCTAAAAGCTCAAAATTTACTTAATGAAATTAATTTTTTGATTGTAATAGAGTATTTTCTTAGTCGTCTTCTTCTTCTAGTACTTTTTTTTTTCCCTTGGTCTTCATCTTCTTCTACCTTTTTCTTGATCGTCTTCTTCTAATTTTTAGCTGAAGAGGATGAGGGCACCACCAAGCAAGATAGAAGAGGAGGATGAGGGGATCGCCTACAGAAATCGACAAGGAGTACGAAGAAGGGGATCACGTTAAAATTATTTTTTTTAAAAATTGAGGCGGTTTCATAACTGTTTTAAACTGTCATTGTTGTTTATCAGTTTAAAACATCGCGCGAATAGACAGTGATTTTTGACTCATAGCCATTGTTGTTTAACAATAATTTTTAATTGCCGTGGAAGCCCTTTTGTGTTGTAGTGTACGTACAAGATCTGCAGAAAACATGCCCATAAAAAAAATTAGAGAAACATCTCAATTACAGCGAAAGCAGGATTAAAAATGTGTTGTGATAACACTCTTCATTACTTTTCTGCTATATATGGAGGATTATCAAATGTATTTCCCAAATCAGTTAAAAATAAGGCATCACAAAATATATTTGAGAAAAGGAAAAAAAGGAAAAAAAAAAAAAAAAACAAAGGATGGAGACGAGACATGGCAGCGTTTATTAGTTTGCGTATAATTATCTTAATTTGTCCTCTCACACGGTATTACCTTCTGTTTTGTCCCAAATCTTGTGGGCGGTTCGTTGTGGTATTGAGCGTTACATCCCACCCTCTTATTCTCACGCCTCCATTTTATTATTCCACGCCCCAAACAAATAATAATATAAAGTGAGATTGATTGGAGAAATAATTAATTCTCATTGAGAATTGAGAGAGAGAGGTTTCCTCGTCGCGAGGTGGGTGAGATGTTGCTGTCAGAAGACATTAAATATAAACAAAATAGAACCGTCAAATCTTGTGACGGCGCCGTCGATGGAATCCGAGTCGCAGGAACATTAGATCACGGGCCCCCATCCTATGGGTCGGGTATCTCTAAGTCGCTCTCTAAGTGGGGTTGAAGCTGGGAAAAATGAGGAAACTGGGATTCAACGTTTTCAACTTTTCTTTGGGCGTGTTTGATTGCAAGGTAGTAAGCGGAAGTAAGAAAATGAGAAAGTATAATTGCTCACTTTCTTATCTATCCAAACACCAGAAAAAGAAAATGAGAAAACCTCTTTTCCTTTTCTCTTTTCCCTTTTATACAATCACTTCCTCACTTCTAAGGTACTACAATTAATTTTGTGTTCATGTAAGTCTTATTTGTAATAAGTTGTAGCTCAAAACAGTTAATTTTGTGGTCTCATGTAAATCTCACTTATATTCTAATTACAATCTAATTTTTATTTTTCTTAATTAATTTTTATTTTAATATTATTTTGCGGTTAACTTTGTAGTCAACTTTTTCACTTTCACTTTCACATTACCTCTAAACACCGGAAAGACATAACATTTTTCAAACCGCACTTCCCAACAACATCCAAACACCTGAAAACATGCTAACAAATTCCAAGTTTCAAAGAGAATTATTACCTCTTTCTCACTTCCTCACTTCCACCTCTAACTAAACAACCTCTTTGTTAACTTTCCTATCTGATCTTGATGGCATGGACGAGGAACTGACTGAACACGACAAAGCTTTGTTGCGTGAAGTTGATTCCCTCTTTGAGGGTGTCACTTCACTGTTTTGTAATCTCTTTTGGTTTCTTTTTGTTTTTCTTTTGGATGTGCAGCTGACTATCATTAAAAAAAAAAAAAAAACACCTTTGGTAATGGTGAAGAAGAAAGGAAAAGAAAATAATTTATTCAAGATAATTTCTTGAGGGAGATTTATATATTTTCTATCTGAGGGGAAAAAAAATAAAAACAAAAGTACAGTGCAAAAAATCAAAAAAATTATACCCAGTCAAAGCTTAGTAATTCACCTACCAGTTTGCACTCTCTTGTGCTGTTTAAATTTACAAACACGAAAAACTATGGTAGTGTTTTTTTTTTCCCTAGTCTGCACTCTCTTGTGCTGTTTTAGATACAAACACGGAAAAATATGATAGTTTTTTTCCCACACTGCACACGCTTGTGCTTTTTAGATTTAGAAAAACGAAAAACTATGTTAGAAGAGTTTTCTCTTAGAATCTAAGTTTAGAGAAATGAGGCTTTTGCCAAATTTTAGACAGGATAATTGATTATTTACCAAAACTAATAATAAGGGTGTTTGCTCAAAACCTAGTAAGCAAAAAAGTTAATATCAACCCTTGATACTATAGATGTTCTTTTCTTTATTTCGTAGTGCACCTTTATATGATATTTTATGAAAACGACGATTGTTATATTAGTTATCGTAAATAACTCTCTTATTCTAGTAGATTTAACATATAATTTCATTGCTCTATTAGACTACAAGAGCTTTTTACTCTCTAGTTTTTCTTCTTATTATTATTTTTTGAACATAATAATGAAAGATAAGGAAAGACATGATAGAGAGAAAAAAGATACGATATTTTCAGTTTTATAGAAATAAAAATATCACACAAACAAGGAGAAAGATAAAGCAGTCTCTATATAACAAGAAGAATTTAAAAACTATCTATAAATTGATACAAGGGTATAATAGGATACTAAATATAAACGATGGAAAATGAAGAAGATAAATTGAGACATGGTTAAAAAAAAATCAGAAAATAATTAGAGGCAAAACACATTTCCCCCTTTTTGTAATTTACCAAAGAAAAAAAATTTGAGAGCATCTACTTTTTCTTCTGTCCTATAAATATTTGATCAATGAGATCATTTATCTAGAATCAACTGACTTTGGATCTCCTAACTAAAATAACTTATTTGCAAGAAGCTGTGACCAGAAAATGATTAGATTTTGAATTAAGGATAAATTGCAAAAAAAATCTATTGGTACTATGATCAACATCTGGCAGAAAATTTTTCAAAAACAGTAACACTGGGCTTTTTCTATAAAGTCTAAATTAGAACATAGAGGGTTCTGCCTAAACCTAAATAGAGTATGTTCCTTGTGAAATCCAATAAAACAGACAGATTTTCTTTTGAATTTAATAGGTCAGAAGATCTTTTTGCAAAATCTTAATAGTACAAAAAGGTTTTCTGTAATTACCTGCAGTGCAAATTAGATGGGCATTTGTCTTTATATTTATGAATTGCAATCCAATCAAATAATAAACTGAAACCCTAATTACAGTAATTGAAATAACATGTTTGTTGAAAATGCACCCTTGCTTTAATTCCTCTAATGAATTATATGCCCATATTATTAAAAGGAAGAGTTCGTACAGATATAATAGCATGTGTTCATGTTTGGTTGAATGTTTCAAAATGAAACCATAGTCTTTTTTTTCGAGAAAAACTCGTAGGCTTACATTATACTCTCCAAGGGAGGAAAGAAACTCCTGTCATAGAGCAGAGGAAGATAGTTTCAGAGGGAGAATGAAATATCCGGTGTATATCTATGAATCACAATAAGAACCTCCACGAAACTATCAGTAACATTAGCCTCCCTGAATTTCTATTCGAGCGTAGAGGCCTCCGTACACCGCGAAGTCGAACCATTGTGTAATACGCTTCTTAGCGCACTTGCAAATTTTAGTTCAAAAATTCTCACCCACCACAAGTGAGGAGATTCAAATTCACGGCCTCTCACAAGGAAAAAAAAGTGAAATATGACTTGAGCAATACTCGATTGGTAACTCATAGTCTTTTTGAACTTTTAATTAAGCCCTCACTTTTGGCCAAGCAACTTTCCAAAGTATCTTCTTTGAGTAGCTCTCACTAATTAAACTCTTACGTCTTCCACTTGACAAATTCTTGATGCTCTCACGGTTGATTCTAGAATTGGGAAGAAGGAAGGTAGCTATCAGAGGTTCTTGTCTAATTAATCTAGTAATTAAAAAGTTAATGTGAGTTACTTCACAAACAAATTAAAAAGAAGCACGTAGAAGAATCCATTATCACGAGTCAGTGAGTGACCATGACACGCTCTAATCAACGACTTATTATAAATGAGCCTCGATAGTGATTTGATATTAACTAAAACTAATTTAATTTATATATGTAATGTTTTATGGAAGTTTATTTGTGTTCACAAGGAATGAGACACATAATCTTGGGTATTATTTTAAAAAATAATTCAATTGATTCCTCTTCAAGTGTAGAAAATGACATGAAAGTAGCATCGCAAAGCGAAGAAAATGACAAGATATGTAGTAATAATAATATATAATAAGATGCCTAGCTAGAAAGATGCCTGGGCTCTTGACTAAAACTTGCTCGTTTGATTTGGTTGGCACCATTGATTCAAGATTAGAATTGGTAGTTGGATTCTTCATCTAATGACGTGATATGTTTAGATTTATTCACATGAAGAGTATGTGAAGTTTACTTTGGATTTTGTGTTAGTAGATAAGAATCCAGTTAGAAGAAAGCAATTTAATCTTTAATATCTAACAAAATCCTATTTAAGTGATATGACTGAGTTCATGGGTAAACCATGAGCATATTTTGAATAAAAAATATATGATTAATATGCAAAACTAAATCGTATTCACAATGGAAAAGATTGCAATCATCCGATTCCGATCAGACAGCACAAAAAAAAGAAATAGATTATTCTCTTATACAGAAGATAATTACACATAAGGAAAAAAACTATTGATTTATGTCTTGTCTCTGCATCACTTTCTTTTTCATTATATTTGTGTTTTGTAGTTGTCGCGTCTTTCTAATTTCTAACAATTTAGGATATATTTTGTTTTCTCCTTGCTTTAACTTTAGCATGGCAACTAAAGATCTACTCTGATTCATAATTCAACTAAACCTGAGAAGTTTGACGGAACTAATTTAAGAGGTGGCAACGTAGAATGCTTTATTGGTTAACATATCTTAAGCTTGCTTTCATTTTGATTGACCCCCCACCCCCACCCACAAAAAAAAAAAAAAAAATCTTTAGAACAAAATGAGCCTGCTAGGTCTTTGATATTGAAATTCATTAAAAAGAAAATTTTATACTACCATGGTAAGATCCTCGGTTATTTATCTGAGGATTATGATGTTTTTTTATACCACTGAAGGGGCTCAGGAGCTTTGGGATGTTAGGATTTTGCCTTATTTTGAAGAGGAGATGATGGTCCAAGGTTACAATCACCGGTTTTATGGTATGATGATAACAAAACATATGTGGTTATTTGTACTAATCAAGTTCAAGTGTTTAAGTTCATCTCAGAGTTTTCAGGATTTAAGGAGTTTTCTTCCTCTAAAGAAAGGCGCTGGAGACTCAAGAAGACTCAAATACGGGATCAAAGCTCAAAGCACTCAAACATCGCAAATGGAGAAGCTCAGTTGAAGATCTTGTAGTCACCTAGAGCCTTGTAAGATATTAGTTTGTTAAAGTGTAGAATATAGTAGTAATACTCAAGAAGTTACACAAACAAAATACAAGATTTCGAAAAATACAAGTTTTGATAGTATTGATATTTTGCATGTTTGATTTTGATACATGTCTCAAAATTTTTTAAATTTTTATAACAAGTTTAGAACATGTATTTCATCACCTATAAATTTCTACATTACCCTTAAACCAATACAAAATATTTTGAAAATGTTTGAAATTCAAAATCCATACAGAAAACTGTTTCAGGCCAGAACGGTCGACTGGACGGTCGACCGGTGACCATTTCAGACCAAAACGGTCTACCGTTCGGTCTATCGGGCCTTTAACCAAGGGGTGTGCACGTTTGTGCACGTTGTCGGTCGACCGCTGACCTTTACTGTTGATCGATCGATCGACCGGATTGAGAGACCCTAACTCTCAGTAGGGTCGATCGACCGACAGTTTAAGTTTTCATTTTGAACTGTCGAGCGGCCGGTCGACTGGAGCCAACGATTCTTTTTGGGATGACCTGTTGGTCACTGATCGGTTGACTGACAGGCTGCCAGATGGTCATAACGGATAGTTTTTGAATCTGTTTTGTTTTTAGTAGATTCCGACGGCCATTTTTGGTTTCCAAGTGTATAACACACCCCAAATGACCTGTATGATTTTTAAATGATATTTTTCAGTGCCTCTATGTATAGGTCATTGGTTTTGATTTTAGACAAGAAAAAATACACAAATTTACAAGTTTTCAAGTTTATTTTTAAAGAGAAAAGTTTTCTTACCTTCATTCTTCAAGTTCTTTCTTTTCAAAGCTATTTTTAGTTTGTTTTAAAACTCCTCTATTCCTTCTAACTGAATTTCATCTCTCACTTAACTTCTTGAGTAACACTTCATATTCTACTCTATAAGAAGTTGTAAGAGAGAGTGTTTATGATCATGTTAGATCACCAAGCGCTTAATAACCTCAATTGGCTTTGAGCTACCTCTTGCGTAGAGGGTTGAGTTGGTTGAGTTATATACTCCGGTCTTGTGTAGATAAAGTTATAATTCCTTTGTGTAAGATCCCTTTATGGAAGATCCCTTAGAGGATAGTGAAATCCTTCATAGTGGTGAAGGTGGGGACGTAGAGCAGTGGCTCAAACCTCGGAACAAATTTCTTTGTGTTTGCGATTGCTTGTGTCTTGCTCTATTTTTCATACTTGTGTAATTATTCATCTTGCATTTTATAATTGTTTTCATTCCATCACTTTCATTACTGGTCTGTACTCATCTCAACAAGGAGGTAATTGAGCACCTCAACTCATTATCTAGAGGAATCAAAGAGGAGAAGTTCTAGAGCCTTTTACGGGAAATTCAACTTCAATTTTATTTTGAGTGACTGTTTATATAATTCATCATAAATAGTTTTAAACTTGCATTTGATTAGCAAAACACCTATTCACCCCCTAGGTGTATTTCAGGGAACGTGGCTGAAACCGCGAATAAAATCATCTCAATAGACACCCAACTTCGGATTGGAAGCACCAAGACGAGGTTCAATGGGTAAAAACATTATTGAAGAAAGTTTGGCAAGCACCATAAAAATGCACATATATATCCCTTTCCTATAATGGTATAGTGTTTATCTGCAATATTAAGAGGATGAGAGTTTCTCTTAATGAGTTCATAGTAAATTAAGCAGAATATAAGATATTTTTTGAAGGACTCACATATTTGGATGTAAAAGCAAGGCCACTTCCTATGAGGATCTAGGTAATTATCTAGAGCACCCCAAAAACTGAGATTCACACATGGTAGTAATGTGCAAACCTGTTCATATGAGTTAAAACCCATATTGTGTGTGTCCGAGCTGAGTCGTGAGTATAAAGTCTCAAAATTCAAGACTAATATTACTTTGATTCTATACTGATAAAACTCATGATCATTAAGTCCGGAAGATACCTTCTTATGCACAATGTGATTTTGTCCAAATGAGAAATTTTATCTTGATGTTCTTTCTTCTTTCTTTCAAACTTCAGTTTCATTCAGGGAATGTTGGATTTTTTAATCTAAATTTTGACTTTGAATAGTAAAGTGAGGATATGAAGGCAATGTTATTTAGTCGCACATGGGATGGAATACTAAATCTTATTGAGTTTATAATGGAACATGTGCATTCCTCCACTTGAGGTCCTAGTGTGGGGTTGTATACGCACGCGGTGCAACTCACCCCAGTAGAACCCAGTCTCGAGCTGGAAACCCTTTATCTGGGTATAAGCGTGCGTACTATTGTGCCCAGATTGACCTAGGTTTTGCCACTCAAATATAATTATTTTTTTGATAATATTTTCTTTTTTTTGTTATTTCCTTTTGCTGCCACAATCAGGAGATCCACGTATTGGGTGAGATCAACATCACAGAGTGTGCATCGACTTGCAACAACTCGTAACCACGTCCGCGTATCTCACGATCTTTCTAATCTGGAGGTTCCAAGGGGACGAGTGTTTTTCAGTTCTGAAAGACTGTAAATACAGTTTTCTCCATTTAGAAAAAACACAGCAAATAATCTCATTTCCCTTATACTTGTTTCTAACTAAAAGCAGATTTTCCGAGTTCCCCCACAATCCTCTTCTCTGGATAAAAGACAGTTCTTTTAGTAACAAATCTGGACGATGAGTGCACAACGAGAGGGATAACGGGCAAGACTTCTCATTGTGCTCTTGGAGTTAGATCGTGGTGAACCGGGTGCACCGTTGGGGGTGAAATCTATCTTAAAGATCGCGATTTTTCGTTCTTTGATAAGTCTCGTCTTTGCATCACTTTCTTCTTCATTATATTTGTACTTTTTAATTGTTGTGCCTTTCTAATTTCCAATAGTTATGTTATGTAAATCTTAAGTTCAAATCAGGCTACGGTTTGTCTTCAAAACACAAAAATAAAAGCGGGAAAAAGAGAGAAAATTAATCTGAGAAATTTTTGTATTGGTCAACTAATAGAAATGGATTATCCCCTTATAAAGAAAATAATTGCACATAAGGAAAAAAAAATATTGATTTATATGCTCTGCTTCATTTTCTCCCTAGTATAACCAATAATTAAATTACTGACTCACTTTCCTTTCCCATGGCTTGCCTTCCTTGTCTAACTTTTTATCATTTTAAATCATGTTATTATCATCCTTGGAACCACTACCTTTTGAATACATTTCTTTTCTTAAAAAAAAAAAAAAAAACCAAAATGCAGACTTTTACCATAAAAGTCCAAAGACCACATAATCAAAATCGCTTGATCTAATTCCAAAACTTAACTTACATGTAAAAAGGAGATGAAACGATGCTAATCCAAGAACATATGATTGATGATGTGAAAGGTGGCAAATATTAAACTAATTGTGGCAGTTAGCATATCATACCTAATAATAATTTCCTACCTTAAATATTTAATTTTCCATTAATGATTAACTCGTCGAAGGTGAACCCTAATCTCTTAATTTACTAACTTAATACCATTTATTAATCCAATTTCCAGCGTGGCATTTCATCCGCCGCCGCTTGGCGGGAGAGTCAGACTTTCCACCTTCTGCCGTTAGGATCCCTATAAAGACACATTTGCCCTTACTCCTTCCCATAATTTATAGGTCTGCCACGTCTACATTAAAAGACGTTACCCTCAGATTATTCCGCGTAAACGATGTACCAGCAAGGGCAAAATGGTCAAAATCTGGTCAGAAATGGACAACTCAACTTGGCACCGCGTCAGATAGGTCATCTACCGGAGCAAGAAGTGGGTCCCGCTGCTCTCTGGCGAGTTCGTAAATTCCGTGCAAAACAGGGGCATGCGCCAGGACACCAGGCTCAATTTTCTCCTCTACTTGCCATTTTCTCTCTCTCCTTCTCTTTATATTCTCTGGTTCAAAGAGCAATCTGTTTTCAAACAAGGGAAAAAAAAAAACCAAAGGGAAAAAAATTGAGATTAATCTCTCAATGGCTGATCAACTTCTGAAGCTGTTTGTTCTCTCGTGCGTCTTGACGGCAACGGCGGCGTTCAACGTCTCGACGTTGTCCTTCGACGAGGGTATTCATCGCTCTTCGGCGGCGATAACGTCGTTAAGTCTCGTGACGGGAAGAGCGTCAAGCTTCTTCTCAACCGTTACTCCGGTGAGTGTTATTATTATTATTTTTTTTTGCAGTCACTAGTTTGATTTTGTTTTCATTGTTTTGAATTGGTTCTCTCTTTTTTGGGGGCCTTTATAGGGTCAGGGTTTATATCGTCGGAGATGTACGATCACGGCTTTTTTAGCGCGTCAATCAAGTTACCGTCAGACTACACGGCCGGCGTCGTCGTCGCGTTTTATGTGAGTTCTTGCTTATTCTTCTTCTCTTCTTTTTTTTTTGGTTAATCGAAATATCATGGATTTTATGATTATGTTGATTATCACACTGTTGGGTTTTGATTATGTTGATTGGTTTATATCAAATTTGTATTTAACCATTGGCTGGGGATTAAAATTCTTCCCTCTTACTCTCAGTTGCTTTTCTGATAAGCTTTTTGATTAATTAACGATTGGGTTCTCTGCTAATTAAGCAATTATCTACTCGAATCGATTAATTATGTTTAACTCGCAGATTTTGTGGTATTTAAAAGTTGATGATATTTAAGAGAAAATTGATTTAGGATTCATTTATATGTATCTTTAATTATTTCCTTTCTTCCTTTTTAGTTTTTCGTTTTTTGGGTGAAAATTTAGTAAGAGGACAAGCATTAAATATTCAGAAAGTACAATATATACCACAAAAGCATCATATATTTAGTTAGATAATTTTGGTCATTTAAGATGTATGGAGGTTTGTGTGAGCGCGTTATCAATCTTTTGATCTGTCTACTTTGATATATAAATAGACCATCAGTAATTTTTTCAATATGATAACATTATAATGCAAATATGCAACTTTCGTTACGTAAATGAATTGTTAATAGTCTAAACATGTGTTAACTTATTTTGAATATATTTACTGGATTCAAAAGCGAAAAGAAATAAAAAAGAAAAAGAGAACTGTGTCAAACTTTTCTGCATAATTATTTATCATATTTTGAGTTATCAGCAGCAACCTGAGCCCCCGATTCAATATAAACTTTAATAAAAAAAAAGCGGGTGACAATATCAACAGCATATCATAAATTAATGCATCAACCACCTAATACGAAGTCGTAGTCAGAGAAGTTGTTAACATTAGAAGAAGCGAGTAGGTATGTTCACAATGTCACATGATGCTAGTGTCACAAGTTATAATATGATAAACATTAGGTGAATAATAATAATAATGAGATCATGATCTTAATTAAACTATTGACTAGATACTTTTGTGTCTTGATGAATGTTTTGTTTGTTAATTCTTCATGATTGTTATGTTGTTATGTAGTGCATAGTATGATGACATTAGGTCAATACTTGTTCATTAGTAATCGCAATCGGTTAATTTTGTGTCTTCATGATCATTGCAGACTTCAAACGGGGACATTTTTGAGAAGACTCATGATGAACTAGACTTTGAGTTCTTGGGCAACATTAAGGGAAAGCAATGGAGGATTCAAACCAATGTTTACGGCAACGGGAGCACGAGCCGGGCCGCGAAGAGCGATATCTTCTTCCCTTTGATCCGACTGAAGAGGCTCACCAGTACTCTATTCTTTGGACTGCCGATAACATCATGTAAGCTTACATTGCTTCGTTTACGCATGTGATTCTTAAAACGAAAATATTGCTTCCGGTCCCTTCACACGATATCGACCGTCCATCACAGTTGATGTTAGGTTGTTCTG
This sequence comes from Agave tequilana, assembly GCA_038442645.1. Classification (NCBI taxonomy): domain Eukaryota; kingdom Viridiplantae; phylum Streptophyta; class Magnoliopsida; order Asparagales; family Asparagaceae; genus Agave; species Agave tequilana. The sequence continues at coordinate 93,014 of JAVJIF010015328.1, forward strand.
TAAGAAAAATATGTAGGTTGCCCATGCACTAAGGAAATCTCTCTCTACAGATTCTACATTGATGAGATCCCAATCCGAGAGGTCCGGCGGAGCGACGCCATGGGCGGTGACTACCCATCGAAGCCCATGTACCTCTACGCCACCATCTGGGACGGCTCCACGTGGGCCACCAATGGCGGAAAGTACAAAACAAACTACAAATACTCCCCCTTCGTCGCCGAATTCTCCAACCTCATCCTCAAGGGCTGCCGCATGAGCCCGATCATAGAGTACCCGTCTGCAGAGAAGTGCGAGGAGTCTGACGCCGAGCTCGCCGCAGCTGATTTCGCCGTAATGACTCCGCGGAAGCGCGCGGCCATGCGGAGGTTCAGGGAGAAGTACTTGACCTACACATTCTGTTACGACGTGGAGAGGTACCCGGAGACAATGCCGGATTGTGACGTCATCCCGTCGGAGCAGGAGAGGTTCTGGAAGTCTGGCGACACCAAGTTCAACGTGGAGAAGACTCGCCGCCGCCGGTCGAAGCGCCGGAGCAGGGTGGCTGCGGCCAGGGAGCAGATTGATGCGTGAGGCCAAAAGTCAGTTTTAATGTTTTTCTGTTTAGATTTTTGGTGCTGTATTGAAATCATTGGTTGTGTAAGTAGTGTGTACAGGTTATTTTAGAGCTTTCTTTTTCTTTTTCTTTTTCTGTTTCAGGTTTAATTATTTGGGATATATATGGGGTTAAATAAAAAGAATAAAGAGGAGTGTATCACACTCTGTTTTTGTCTTCATTTTGGTATATGTAGTTTCTATATGATCCAATTTCCTTTTTTTTTTAATTCCTAAATGTTCTATTTCAAGTATGATATTTTAATTGTGATGTAAAATGTACTGTT